>JAGFPH010010841.1:19203-37714 GCA_018207615.1 Philaenus spumarius
CAAGTTACCTACCTTTAAACTTTTATAATAAATGTTCAAAATGACTTCATCCGTTTGCAATGCAGGTTCGGGCACGTTTCATGACATTTGCAGCCACTTTTCCAAGTGTTTGCTCAGTAATGTTTGAAATCGCACTTTCAACGTTATCCTTTAATTCGTCGAGTGTATGAGAACTGTTTTGGAAACCTTTCTTTTTAAAAATCCCCAAAGGAAAAAGCCTGCAGGAAAAAGATCTGGAGATCTTGGAGGCCGCAATCCTTTTGATATCAAACGAAGACCAACAAATTCCCGTAACATATCCAACGTTTCATTAGAAGTATGACACTTTGCGTTATCCTGCTAAAACGCATTCGAAATTATTATTTCGGTATTTTTCCCTTGACCTATTGTTCTACATATTGACCTGATTTGATTTGATTTTACTTTTTCCCCCTATACCATAGTATATGGAGAAAGTATTGTATTCGTCAAAATTTTCAAGTTTGTGTTTTTGGTGGAAATATCCGTTTTGGGTCCCCCTGAACCTAAAAAAGTGGTTTTCGGAGTGATGTCTGTGTGCGTGTCTGTATGTGTGTCTGTGTGGATGTTATCAGACCTAGAGCCTAAACCAGTCGTCCGATTTTGATGAAATTTCGTGTGTAGGTACTAATCCACGGTATCTCCAGGCTTTTTTTTTAATTTTTGTGAATTTTTTATTTTTAAGGGTAATTTTCGCATAAAAACCCTTAAAATAACGGAAAAATCAATTTTTCTAAAAAACGGCTCTAACGATTTTGATTAAAATTTCATAGTTTATTAGGAACCTAAAGTACTATAAACTGTAAAATTTTAATCAAAATCATTCGAGCCATTTTTGAGAAAAGTTGGTTTTTCCGTTATTTTATGGATTTTTATGGGAAAACAACTTTAATACTAAATCACCTCTCCTACCCCACCCTACAAGTCACCGTGAATCTGTTTAATAATTAATTTAAATATGTTTGTGAGAAAGTATGTGCCAGTTCCTGGTACCGTTTATTATATTTTATTTTCAAAATTTTAGTTTTTGAAGTGATAACTTCTATTGGCCCATTGGCAGGGTGTCCACCAATCTGGAAAACCGGGAATTATGCGTGATTTTTTACTACCGGGAAAAATTCCGTGGATTATGCGTTATTTTTACTTTTTCCACCCTATACGTAGTATATGGAGAAAGTATTGTTTTCTTAAAAATGTTCGAATTTGAATTTTCAGTTGAATTATCTGTTTTGGTGCTCCCAGAACCCCAAAAAATTGTTTAGTGCAATTATCTGTGTTGGTGCTCCCTGAACCCAAAAATATTTTTAGTGGAATTTTTTGTTTTGGTGCTCCCTGAACCCAAAAAAGTGTTTTTAGAGTGGTGTCTGTCTGTCAGTCTGTCTGTATGTATACACGACCAGAGAGGACACTATTGGTCCGATTTTCATGAAATTTGGTATGTAGGTACTAAACCCTAATATCTCCAGGCGTTTTTTTCATTTTTTGGAATTTTTAATTTTTAAGGGTAATTTACCCCTAAAAACCCATAAAAAACGACAAAAATGCCAATTTCTCAAAAACGGCTCTAACGATTTTGATCAAATTTTCAGTATTTATAGTGCTTAAGATGCCAAACAAAATGACACCACCCGCTTTTATCAAAACTTCGGCGTTTTATAATTATGGGGAAATGTTTAAAAATAAACAAGTTTGTGTTGTCAATCTAGCATCGCGGCAGCGGCCGCACGGGGTAGCACCACGGTAGCGAGCACGGCCAGTATATTCAAAGGTCGCGCGATCGAATCCCGCCTGGGACAATATTTTTTTATACGATTGACGTAGGTAGAATATTATTTTTTGTTTTGTTCTAAAAAGTAGTAAATAAAATGATTAAAAACAATATTATTTTGACTACAGTAAGTTGGGAGAAAGTTTGTGTCAGTTAACTGACACCGTTTATTTTGATAAACCTGGTAATTTCAAAATATTGCCAAAAAACAACGAAGTCACCGGCCGGCCGTCGTTAACCACGCGCCAGCTCGGCCGATTATTGTGTAACGTAACGTAACGTAACGTTGGTCTTGAAGTTCAATGACTATCGATAGTGATAGCTATCGATACTATCGCCAACCCTACTGTTATTCTGAAACTGGTGTTTTTACCGCGATGAGACCCGATACGTATTACACGATAAAAACTTTAGCATGTGTTTAGGTTTAGAGGTTCTGTTATTTGATGTGGCTGTTTTAATAAATGGTAAACACTTAAATTACTTCTGATGTCTGATTATTAACTGCACACCTAAATATTATTACTAGTTGATTCGAAATACACTTATGGAAAACTAAATTTTATTTGTTTTACTAGATTTACTTCAACTGGCATTAAAATGTCGAAGTATTGAAATCATGCATGTGTCTGTCCGTTAATACGATATATTTATGCACTCACAGACATCGTAGAAAATATCGTGGTGCCAAATTTTATTGCGGAGAGTTGAAAAGCTTTTGAGCTATTCCTTAGCGTGAATCGTAGCGCGTCGGGTTCACGTTTTTGGGTCAAAATTTTGAAAATACAATGTGGGCAAACGTTTTACATGTTTTTGGGTACGGGAAACCCGATTTTGAGAGTTAAAAATTCGTAGCGCGTCGGAGTTCACGTTTTTGGGTTAACATTTTTAAAATATTGGGACAAAATTTTCAAAATTCAGTGTGTATTATCGATGTATACGTTGTTGGGTACGGGAAACCCGATTTTGACAGTTAAAGAGTCGTAGCTCGTCGCAGTCACGTTTTTGGGCCAACATTTTGAAAATTCAGTGTGGGGTATCGTTATATATGTTTTTGGGTACGAGAAACCCGATTTTGACAATTAAAAAGTCGTACCTCGTCGCGGTCACGTTTTTGGGCTAACATTTTGAAATTTCAGTGTGGGGTTTCGTTTTATATGTTTTTGGGTACGAGAAACCCGATTTTGACAGTTAAAAAGTCGTAGCTCGTCGCGGTCACGTTTTTGGGCCAAAATTTTGAAAATTCAGTGTTAGGTATCGTTATATAATTATGTTTGTGGGTACGAGAAAACCGATTTTGACAATTAAAAAGTCGTAGTTTGTCGCAGTCACGTTTTTGGGCCAACATTTTGAAAATTCAGTGTGTGGTTTCGTTTTATATGTTTTTGGGTACGAGAAACCCGATTTTGACAGTTAAAAAGTCGTAGCTCGTCGATGTCACGTTTTTGGGCCAACATTTTGAAAATTCAGTGTGGGGTATCGTTATATATGTTTTTGGGTAGCCCACGAGAAACCCGATTTTGACAATTAAAAAGTCGTAGCTCGTCGCGGTCACGTTTTTTGGGCTAACGTTTTGAAAATTCAGTGTGGGGTATTGTTTTATATGTTTTTGGGTACTAGAAACCCGATTTTGACAATTAAACAGTAGTAGCTCGTCGCATTCACGTTTTTTGGGCTAACGTTTTGAAAATTCAGTGTGGATTATCGTTTTATATGTTTTTTGGTACGGGAAACCCGATTTTGACAGTTAAAGAGTCGTAGCTCGTCGCGGTCACGTTTTTGGGCCAACATTTTGATAACTTATTGTGGGGTATCGTTATATATGTTTTTGGGTACGAGTAACCTGATTTTGACAATTAAAAAGTCATAGCTCATCGCGGTCACGTTTTTGGGCCAAAATTTTGAAAATTCATTGTGAGGTATAGTTTTATATGTTTTTGGATATGGAAAAACCGATTTTGACTGTTAAAAAGTCGAAGAGCGTTGGGGGTCACGTTTTTGAAATACCTGAAAAAATTTGAAAAGACATTGTACTTGAGATAATACATTTTGTTTTATGTAATAAAAGTTGTTATCTTTTGACATGAAGACTATATAGTGTATGAAATTGTTTATAAGCAATCTATATTTAAGTTATTCTTCATTTTAGGAAGTTTTGTACTTTTGTTTAATGTCTCTTAAAAGGTTATAACCACATGCCCTGATTAAGATATTACATTGTTACATTATTAATATATATTCAAGTTTTCTTCCATGTCCTTTTGTTTTTATTTTCTACAGTCCTATGTTTTAATTGTTATTTTGTTTTCTCTTTAATTGTTGTGAAAATTATTTGGGTTCTTCTTCATCTGTTAATTTTTAGTTTTGTTAATTTAAAAAGTTACAACATTTAATCAGAGACAATGATAATTTAAATACATTTTTTTCTTGGTTAATTTACACTTTGAGTTTAGCCTTAAGTTATTCATCTGCAAGGCATTAACAGTAGGTTGTGAAACATGGTTTTTGTTATTGCAGTTTTAACATACGATTTTTGAAAGCAGTTGGCATTTCAACTTATTCAGTTGTTAAACTATAATTGTTTTTGCCAACTCAATTGTTTAAACGAACTTATCTGATATTGATATTGTGAGAATCAATATGTGTTTGAGATTTTTTCAATTTTTAAAGTAAGAAAATTTATTATTCTTGTAATAACACTGGCAAATATTGTATCGTTCTATTTTTTTACATATGAACCTAAACAACTATTAAATTTCATATTTGTAATTTTAATTTTAGACCTAGAAATTTTGGGAAATTAACCTGGAAAACCTGGAATTACTCATGATTTTTTTTTAATGGTTCAGTGGACACCCTGGTTGGGCACTTTCGCCTGACTATGTTTCTGAAATCTCGCGTCACGCAAACTTTTTGCGTAGTGCGTAGTCACAAGTCAGAGCATGAAGAGGGAATAGTCGATACATAGTATATAATAATACGTTATTATAATTATTATAATATTAATATATTATAATAATATTATACTATATTAAGTATGCAAAAAATAGTGACCATTATAATGTAAGTATTATTTATTTAGTGACTAATGATTTTGAGTAAGGTAGGCCTATTTGTGTATGCACTCTACATAGAATTCTATGAATAATTCAATATGTAAGGGATAATTATAATAATTAATATTATTATAGCCTATATTTGTGCGTTTTAAGTTTTGTAAAGAAGATTGATTTTTGTCTAACTGAAGTAAGTTTAGACAAAATTTTACATTTGGCAAAGTAATATTTTACATTGTTTTATTTTACTGTAACTTATTATTAATCACTTAAATATAAAATTTAGCTTCATATTACAACAATGGAGGTCATACAATCATACACGTTAATGGATCGCGAGTATATATTCCTCACAGAGTAGTTTCTTCTAGGCCAGATGGCCAATGCTTATTCTACTCTTTGGCTTTAATTGTACGTGACACGATTCACTGGGGTTTGAGGTGAGGACTAGAGTTGTTAGTCATGTTTCAAACAATTGACGCAGGTTCAAACTGTATACTTTAAAAGTAACAGGAGATATTTATTCATAAAAAAAGAATATATCGTGGATATGAGCAAACAGGTAACTTTTAGAACCTCTTTGAAATTCAAGCAGCATCCGAAATATTTTTTTATAAATTTCAGGTGTACAGAGATGGTTATTTGTTGTGGGAGAGTTTTGGCGAACCGATTGAGAGAGTAGGGAGGCTAAGGTTTACTGAGGAACTGACGAGAGGCCACATTGATGTTCTCATTCCTCTCACACCTTCTTTTCCTGACAACTCAATGGGTAATTAGTGTAGAGGAAATACAGTTAGCTTCCCAATCCCAGGTTTTAGACGATGGTCTCCAAATTTCTCAACTTCCAACCCTGTCAAAACAGTGTACATCATCATCTGATGCAGTTCGGTCGCATCCAGAACAAATACCAAAAAACGAGGGAAAAAAGACGAAAGCGTTTTTCTAATACAAATCGCATAAAAGCGGTAAAAAAACCACTGTCTCAAAATACACATAGAATCAGCTAAAATACTTTAAGATGTAACGTTTGCTATTAGCAATGTAACCATATTATTGCAATAACGAACATTGTCCTGTCTGGTAATAGTATATATATACTCAAGTAAGCTCGTGGAGAGGGAATAGACGATACATAATATATTTATGCTACTAATATAATATTATAATTATTATATTATCATTATTATTATAGTAATTATCCCTTACATATTGAATTATTCTTAGAATTTTATGTAGAGTGCATACACTAATACTTCACCCAAAACCATAGTCACTAAATAAATACTGCTTACATTATAGTGGTCACTATTTTTCGCATAGCCTACTTATTATAATTATAATATTATTACATAATAATATAATAATAATAATATTACTATATTATAATGTTATAATTATTATATTATAGTATTATAATTATGCTATTTCAAAATATGATATAATATTTTTTTACAATAATTGACTTGTGTAATTTGTTGACCTTTATTCTCCTTTAATATTAATACTGATAAAAATATAAATCGGTCATAGAAGTTATCACTTCCAACGTGTAGTCTTAAGCACACCCAATGGTTTTTTTTACATCATCATTTTGAACATACCTTTTTTATTACTCACAAAAATAAAATTTTATTTTGCATGTTACTTAAATCTTTTGTACATATAAAAAAATAAAACGTTTTATTTATTAACTACGAACCTAGTGTTCTTTCTTCTGCAGGTACTTACGGCCTGTTTCATGCATGCCATCTTAATAGTCTATTCCCTTTCAAACTGTTTTTACTACATTTATTAGAATTGGTATTGAGCTGATTCAGCCTTATTAATCGACCTTGTTTAAAACTACAATATGTACGACGTACAACACAGTTCTCATATTTCATAAGGGACGCATGTGTGAATTTTTAATCCAAACATCAACTAAAGTGTTACATTTAAAAAATCAAACTTGTATTGTGTCTTATAAATATTGTAGTGCAGTAGTTTTACTTATTTCAACTAACTTAAGTGTAACTTTAAATTAATCGTATATCGAATAAAAAGAAAAACGTTTGCAATACAGACCTTTTAAATTTAGTAAACAGTAAACATTTAATTAAAACCAAGTTCTTTGAGGAGAAATCATGTCTAGTAGAATTGCATTGTTTGGCAAGTTTTAATAGTTTTTTTCTATTTTATTTGTAATAGTAATTTCTTTGTTGCAGTAGCGTCTACCGAATGTTTGTGAAAAACTAAAATCTGTAATTATTTAATAATTTTAGTTTGTGTATGTAATTGCGACGGATTACTGTTCGTATTATTAAACAAACGTAATACAAAATAATTCGACCACGCAGCTGTACCGCTGAAGTGAGTTGAGCAAATTTCCAAAATTAAGTTTATAGGCCTATGTTTTAGGGTTTCAACCAGCAATTTGGGAAATAGGTCTATTCATGACGTTGCTGAATAGCTGCAAAATGCTTCGCACGCCATTCCGCATATTGGGAGTATCTTCAATACACAATGCATTGCGTGCTTCGCACGCCAACCCCATGGTAAAATCCACCACATGGCTTTTACCGGGTACTTCTATGGTGTTTTACTGTTTGATTGATTTCGGGGGAACCAAGCGAGCTATAAGGTCACGTAAAAAAAACAAAATGTGCAGAATAACATCCTACATTTATATTTGTGGAAAAAACTATAAAAAACATTTACTTTCGCAGGAAAAATCTCAAAAAAATTGTTACTTCCTGTCAAAAAACGTGCTTCCGGTTGTTGGATTTTTTTGACTGGAGAAATTGAGGAAAAACACTTTTTTTTATTTTCTTTCGTTCACGATATCTCACGAACGAATTAACCGATTTTGACCGGACTGGTAGCGATCGACGTCGCTTTTCAAGGTTAAAAGCTGATTAGATTTTGGAATTGATCGGTAAAGACGTTTAAAAGTTATTCCAAAAAAACTTGATTTGAAAAACTTTTATTTCTTAGTTTTTTCGAAATTTCTCAGAACCTACCGGTCCGAATTAGTTGAAATTTTCAGGAAATCTAAGTTTGATGGAACACTTTAGAACGCCCTTTGGTAGAATCCAATCGGTTAAGCCGTTCAAAAGTTATAAGCGGGTCACACACTTACATACACACACACACATACAGACAGGGTGACACCCTCTCGGGAGTGGTCAGGGAAGATTCCTAGGACCTCAAAACGTCGAGATCTGATGAATACTCGATTTTCGAAAAACGGGTTGAAACCAATAACTTCCTGATTTTAAAAAATTTTCAAACTTCTTAGCGGGAAGTTAAAAATTCTTGTTTTGTAACACAAGATATACAAAGTTTTGTTAAATTATTTTCAGTAACAACAATAACAAAGGGGATTTAAGGGACTTTAAGAACATTCTGTATATAGGCATTATTATCTGCTTGTTGTTATCATCTCTTTCACAAAGATAACCAGCCAGCTGATATTAAAACTTGTCTGATAGAGGGATTTGCATTATTTACCACTTGGGGCCCCGCCCCTGCTCCCCTGTGGCGACCCATGGCAAAGCCAATGCAAACAGAATATTGCATATTCCGATATTTTCACGGAAATAACGTTTGAGCGGTGACCTGTACAATGTACATAGCTAATGTAATACATAGGTTGAAATAGACACGACCAACCACAATAATTCGAATACTACCAAATAAAGGAAACAATATAATATGTAACACTAGATGTTTGACTTATAATACAGTAAGCCTTTTGTTTGTTTTTACCTAACCTAAAAAAAAAACTGTTAGTTGTGAAGAATAATTACCTGATTCTAAATTTGCGAAACTGGTTGCAAATAAACGTGTTTTGGTTCATTGTAAGCCAAACCTAAAATGATGTTAAGTTGTTGATCCAAATCAGTTGCTTTATTTATAATATGTAACAATAGAGGTTTTGAAACAAATTATAATACACTACAGTAACCATATTTTGTAAATTTATTTGTGTGGTTGCTTTTAGTTGGTTAATCTAACCTAAAAACAGCGGTTGGTTGTGAATAATAATATGGTTCTAAACTTGCTAAGTCGGTTGCTATGGTAATGAATGTAAACCATAGCTAACCATGCTAAGCTTTTGATCCGAACAGCTGTTTTATTGGAATTTTCACAATTTTTACTCTTTTAAATAAAATGTTGCAAAATTGTATTTAGTGTGCGTCTATGACCTTTTAAGAAAAAGAACTTAGTTCATCACTCCTTTTCATCACTTCTTTTGCCAGCCTTAACGGCAACTTACACACATAATTTTAATATTTTAATTAGTTTGTTTTTTATACAATTAATTACTGTTTCCATACGTTTAATGTTATTATAATAAAGGTGTAGAATTAATTATCGAAGCTAAAAATGGTAAACACAGTTAAATGTCCAATAAAAACATAAAAGTTTGGTTCATTATTCTAGGCCTAACCTAAAATTATTGTGTTTATGTTAAATTTGTTTTACCAGTCAACGGCAACACACATACAATAATTTTAGGTTAGGCCTAGACTTAAAATTACTTTCTAGGTCTAACCCAAAATTATTGTATGTATGTTGCCGTTAATGCAGTTAAAATAAATTAAATATACACACAATAAATTTAGGTTGGGCCTAGACTGATGAACCAACATTTTATGTTTATTGAATGTATTTCAGCGCTTGAAGATAATATCTGAACTACGCTGGACGGAACCGATCGTCTCTTAATTAAAATTGATGAACCAAAACACATGTTTCTTGAATGTATTTACATTCGTTGCCGTAGCAACCAATTTGATAACGCTTTATCGTTACGCGTATTTTCTATTTATAATTGCCATAGCAACCAATTTGATAATGCTTTTTCGTTACTCGTGTTTTATATTTGTGATTGCCGTAGCAACCAATTAATAACACTTTTTTCGCTACGGATTAAATTTTCTTTTTTCTGTTAACTCCTACCCCAGCCCGCACCAACAGCCTACCCCAGCCTTCGTTCAAAACCTAAAGCTTACCTTATAGTGAAGTAAAATCCCACAATATGACAGAATTAGCCTATAACTTGCATCAAACTAAACATATTAGTCGTGTTAACCGTCAATAATCAACTTCGATATGTAAACATACTGTTTAATCCTGCTACAGTGCAGCGACCTATGTATGAGTCAGGAAGAATGGAGCGAGGGAAGGGCGAAGCGCGTAGCAGACATCGGTAGCTGGTGTAGGTTGGGTGTGTGCGACTTCGACTGTCTATCTCTTTTGGTTCCACGTCAGCTTTGGCTTCCAACTAAGCAACCCATCAAAATAACTTACTCTTCACATCATAATCTGAATATCTATCACATCCGTGCACTCATTAACTAATAAAATTACTTAATGCACTTGTAAAGAATGTTCAGTTTTGAATTGCTTCATTGGCTTCGGTAACTATAGCCTAAAGATCCTGGGCCCTCCCAGCCTGTTTACCAGAGTTTTTGCCCTTCCCTCTCAAAGAGCCTGGATTGCTCTCAATATGGTACAGACGCTGTTTCAGCTATCTTGATCATTGGAGAAGATCTTTGCAAGTTTGGCAGCAAAGAAAACAAATTCTCAACTGAAAAGAGAAATTCTGCAACAGTTTTCAGAAGACATCATTATTTGTATACCAGAAACGTTTATTTGGTGTCAAAACTGTTATCTTTGGAGATAAGAAAGGTGTGCCAACTAAACTGTAGCTGCTTGTAGAAGTGGTAAGTTGTATTATCCACTTACATTAATTTATAAAATAAAACATACCAATTAAAAAAACAAATTGACAATGCAGTTTCTTTGTTTTGACATCCTCAATCACATACTACAAAAAAGAGATGGGGAGGCCTATAACTTCTGCTGCAAGACATGCAATTCTGAAGACTCATGAGGGAATGCAAGGCGACATTTTACTTTGCTTGATTTTTGGTATGTCATAAACATTTTCATATTTTACGTATTTCATAGGAGTTAAAAATCATTTGTAATGTACAGGTAGTTCACGTCATACAAAAAAAAAAAAAAAATCATTACCACTAGCAAAAAAGAGTTAAAATTTAATTCTTTTAAAAAAAACTTACGAATATTAAAAAAGTAGAATGTTATGTTATTTTTTGTAACATTTACTGAAACAAGATCAACTATTGCACCAAACATTTTATTTAATCGAGCGCTAGTGCCTTACATTGGCAGATTTATGAATGAGAATAAACTGCAACAAACGGTACCAGAAACTGGCACATATACTTTCTCACAAACATATTTAAATTATTAAACAGATTCACTGTGACTTCATAATTGTATTAAAAGTAAGAGAGGGGTACGTTAAAGTAGGAGAGTAAGTAATAAATATTATTATTATTAGCTAAACGAGAATTTTTAGAAAGATGCGTTTTTTTGCATATGGTAGGGTACATTAAGGCTACAAATAAGCCAAATTTGATCAAAAATCATTAAAGCAGTTTGTTTATAAAAAAATAATAACTGATTTTTGGGGTTTTTTTGCCTAAAAGGGGTTTGTCCTTCCAAATTTTTCAAAACTTTTTTTCGTGCATCAGGCCTAATTGATATGTTTGGTGCAAATTTTTTCGAAATTGATGGAATTGTTTTCTCTCTAGCTTTGTATACATGCATACAGATAGACACACAGTCAGACATACATACAGACATAAATCTTGTAAAAACCACTTTTTTCAACTCAGGAGGTCCCAAAACGCATATTTCACAAAAACCTCAACATCGATTTTTTTGCGATCACTATACTTTCTCTATACTATAGTGAGAAAGTAAATGTTTAATCTAAATTCATGAAAAACAGTCTGGGGAATAATAGAGGGTAGTTAATATATTAAATTTTATTAATTTGTTAGCTTAACCTGAAATTAATAACTGATAATAATAATATTTATAACTACGGGTTAAGGAACAGTCTTCCGACATTACGGGGCAACACAGTTCAGCGAAATGTTCACATTGGCACTTTTCCTCGCCTCATAACACTCGTCAACAAATCAAATCTCTTAATCATTTCAACAAATTTAACTATATTTTGATAATCACAGCAGCATTGTGAAGCACCACGACTTCCGGTAAAAAAATATGGTTAATTTAATCGATATTTTGTTGTTAATCTTAGTCTTGAAAGTTGTGTTCTCAGCGGCGTTTCACCGGACCGGCTTTTGCCGACGCTCCGGGTTTCGGTTTGTTATGCAGCATCGTGGCGCACTTGGGGATATGGCGCGAAGCCGCAGCATCGTTAAACTTTCGTCCGCAATGGGGACAAGGGATCAAGTCGGAAGTGTCCATCGGTGGAGGCGGTGGAAGATCCGATAGCTTGCCTCCCTTGGCTACATGAGCCTGCGCCACCTTAGCCGCCCTGATGTTGGAGATGAAGTCTTCGTGTTTCTTCCGCCAATTGCTTTTGCTCAGCTAAAATCATACATTGAATTAGATTTTACAAAATTGTTATTTGTGAATCTAGGGTGCAAAGTTGTCGCATGAGATAAAGCCGAGGGCACCAAAGTTTATCGAGTGCGACAAATTAAACTTTGCACCCGCGATACACACAACCTGTTTCCTACAGCTACATTTTACATTAGTGTTTTAGTTTTTCAAAAAAATCTGTTTTACAGAGGTTAGTCCCACAACAATCAAAACTTTCAAACCATAGACTACATCAGCTGTTTACGTAGAGTACGTACAGTAAACAGCTGGAGTGAAAAAAGTATTACTTTACCGCACGCCAGCTGTTTAGCCGTGCGGTAAAGTAAAGCAAAGAGGTATAATTACGTGACGCTGAACACATTTAGTTTAGTTTGTGCACTGTTGTGCATGGGCGCCCATACCTATGGGCAGAGGGCCACGCCCCCTAGCTCCCAGGGAAAGGAAAATATGTATATTATTAATTATATTCCGGGTATTTTTCTTTAAAGAGATTAGCACTAAAATATGTTTGAAATGTTATGTGCCGCTTGATTTTACATATACTTATTTTATTTTTTACAAGAGTTCAAGCATGAGCTGCAATGCACTGTGTATTGAAAATACTCCCAATACGGAGGTTGGCATGCAATGCACTGTGCGGCGGCCGCTTCTCATAGTGTTCACTGTCAGCTCACATGTGCGTCCTTAGCAGTGAACGTGTTAAGCCCCATACCTCCCCCCCCCCTAGAAAATATCATATGGGAGCCCATGCTGCTGAGAGTGTGTAAAAATGCACTTTATTAAACAGCTGTAGGAAAAAGATACTAATCAGCTTATTTCTTTTCAGTAAACTTAGATTTAATTATTTGGTGATGTGTTAGTTAATTATTTATTACATTCTAACACATAAGATACTACTATCGTGCTATAAAAGACCATAAATAAATTTCATAAAACAAGCGAAAAAGTTCTTTTCTATCATTTTGTATAACTTCTTACGCAATACAAATAAAAATTATTTGAGAGAAAATTACTGGTACTTGGTAGGACTCCATTTTAATGGAAATACAAACACACAATTTTCAGTAAATTCTACAAAATTTGTCGAGTCTTGCCGACCATGATTTCGCAAGCGACGTCATTTACAAGACAGCTTAACACGCACTAAGGAAAATATAGAAAACAGGCATGTACATATTTCAACAGAGAACAGTTATTATTATTACTAGGGGGTTTGCGTGACCTTCCACCAGGACCCACTGCACCTAAACCATGAGGTCCTCTGTGCCCCATGTGGGGGGCTAAAAAGTAATGAAATTAGGTCAATTGTCAATAAAGTTGAGAAATAAACCATTAGGCCAAGAAATTGAGCTTTACTAATTCCCTGGCGTAGGGGTTGGCGATCCCATCGCCCAGCACACTGCATTTTGTGCTGCAAACAGCCACTAACTGTTAAAGTTCTTACTAACAACTTCACCGATCCCTTTCCCCGTTTATTTTTTAATTTAATTGTGCCGGCTGTGGTTTTACCCATTTCAAAACAATGTCAAAGCCTTTAAAGCACGTTCTGCATTTTACTTCAATAATTATAGGCCGGCCAGTCGGTAGAGGTAATTTTAGACCAAAAATTCCAGTAATTTACAATACGGCTGATTTTTTTTTATAAGAACATTCAAGTATGTAGATTAACATAAAAAAAAGTTTACCAATATATCGATTTCCCAAAGTCGAAAAAAAATCGATTATCATATTTTCCCCGATTATCCTTAATATTTCGAGCTGGGATGAAGATAGAGAAAAATAAAAAATACCACCGTGTAGGGGAGGTATTTTTCAACAAAAAAGGTCATATGTATTTATTTCGTCCGAGCAATGGTTTGTCTGGAAAAAATTCGATAATGCAAGTATGTATTTTGCAGCAGGGGAAATCACTAAAAGGGGACATCTTATTCATATATGAAGCGTTGGCTCATTCTAAATTGGCCAAATTTTAATATATAAAATTGAAACTTGACGTAGGAGTTAAAATATATATTTTAAACATTTATGCTGAGTCTCAGCTTGCTATCTTGAAAATGACTCGATCTAGGAGTCGATTTCGATTATCGATTTTAGGAGTACCGGACCCACGAACTAATTTCAATCTATTACAGTTTCGTCAATTTTTGGAATATCAACACCAAATTTGTTTTACAAGTTGAGTACACCAGTATAAATATTCTTAGTAAGTATGAACGATTTTTTTCTTGTTATTTTTAAAAACGAGGCGCTTGAAAATAGTCTTCTGTTTTACCTATCTTGTTTTAACTATAACACTTTTGGATTTAACGACTCCATTTTCGACTTTTTTGAACATATCGCTTTAAAAATTGGTACAGAAGTTACAAATACAATTGTTGTTTGCTATACTTATTTTAAAAACTATATTTTCAAAAATGACTAATCTCCAGCTGATCAACTCAAGCGTTTTGATGAAAAATCTAAAAAGGTCTAAAATTATACTTTTTTAATTTACTTGTGCTTTTAAAAGTAAATAATGAAAAATTTGTATACTCCTTGAACTTATTTAACTTGTAAAAAAACTTTCAGGTTGATATTTTGAAAATTTTCTAAACTGGAGCCGATTAAAATTAGTTCGTGGGTCCGGTACTCCTAAAATCGAGAAATCCATTGATGAGTCAAGTGGCTCTAGATCGGGTCATTTTCAAGATAACAAGCTGAGACTCAGCATAAATGTTTAAAATATATATTTTAACTCCTATGTCAAGTTTCAATTCGATATATTAAAATTCCGCCAATTTAGAATGACCCAACGCTTCATATATGAATAAAATGTCCCCTTTTAGCGATTACCCCTGCGGCAAAATACATACCTGCATTATCGAATTTTTCCAGACAAACTATTGCTCGGAGGAAATAAATACATATGACCTTTTTTATTGAAAAATACCTCCCCTACACGGTGCTATTTTTTATTTTTCTCTATCTTCATCATAGCTCGAAATATTAAGGATAATCGAAAAAAAAATGATAATCGATTTTTTTTCGACTTTGGAAAATCGATAGACTGGTAAACTTTTTTTATGTTAATGTACATACTTTAAGGTACTTATAAAAAAATCAGCCATATTGCAAATTACTGGTAATTTTAACCTATACCGACTGGGCTATTAAAAGAAAAGAAAGATATAAATTGGGTGTTATCATTTAATGTTCGGGATGCTTTCGTTCATTAGAACTGTCCTATTTTGTAAAACACATGATGTAAATCTGTTTCTTTCAAAAGTTTACTGTAGTAAATTATTCTTAGCAATGAAGTGTGTACGATTATTATTTGGTTCTCATTTAAAACCACAGTTACCACAATTTGAAATAGTCTTGACTTTTTACTGGCAAACATTTTAAACTGTTTCAGAGAAACTCATTTTCTAATTTTAAGTATGCGTTATAATAATCAACTAACCAAAAATATAGAACGGTATTTTTATAAAATATAAGGTCTATTTGTGCAATATTTCTTGTTTTCAGCAACCCAATGACACGTGTATATATATATATATATATATATATATACAGTAGAGCGTCGATTATCCGAACTAATTGGAACCGAGGGGGCTTAGGATAAATAATTTGTTCGGATAACTTAATTCAATTTGCTGTGTACTCACTATCGACTAGCGGCAGCGGACGGCCAACCGCCTGGCTGACGACTCAACAGTGGCCGCTGTTCCGTTGAGCACACAAACTCCCTGAAGATTACAACTCGGCTGACTATGCGAGTCGAAAAACTTTAAATTCGGAATCATGCGCAGTACTTTAATTATTTCTTTTCATTATAATTCACCGAAAACAGTTGTTTTCTATACCTGTTCATAGGCACGTAAGTCCTTATTTTATATGCACTACACCGTAAATTCACCCCGCACCTGATGGTTTTACAAATAAGAATAAACATATCAGTTTTATGTAAACAGCTGATTGATTTTGTCAATGGAAATATAACAGAAAAATCAAACAAGTTTTAATATTGTTTTTTTTTTATAAAAAGATGTTTGATTAAAAGTAAGTTACTTTTTCGGTGTAGTTTAATGGAAAATATTGTACATAACTCACCCGGTAAGTTTTTCCTATTTATCGGGCTTTTACATTTCCGTGTTCGGATGATTGACATTTCGAATAACCGACGTTCGGATAATCGACGCACTACTGTATTTATAATGTCTTTAAGTCAATAGCTATATATTTAATTGTTTACCGGAAAATGTTAAAACACGTGGAAATAAATTGGTTTATAAAATTATTGAGGAATCATTTAATTGAAGGCAAAGACATAGACTTCTTCTTTAATCTTTTTTTTTTTTTTTGAGAGAGAGAGAATAAAAAAAGGAATGGATGAGTGATATTGAGTGCGTATGAATGAATGCTAGGTTAGTGATGTAAGTGGATCTGTAGATCTAAATGTTGAGAATGGTAATTTTGTGATTTGTTTCATTGTTAGGCAATTTATTGCATTGCACATGTTATGTATTGATGACATCATTGTCTTATATCAGGGAACTTTGCGACAAATCCAGATTTTTTTGTACTCAAATCTTTGAAATTCATCTCTGAAATAGAAACTAATAACAGCATCAATTATCTAGATCTTACAATAACCAGATGAGATGGAAAACACCTTTTCAAAATATACAGGAAGCCGACTCACACTGAACATACAAGCTACGCCTCATCCGATCATCCAATACACATAAGATGGCACCATACAACAGTTTCATCCACAGATTAAGAAATATTCCCATGACAGAAGCACACTTTCAAGAGGAACTTAAAACAATCGAGTAAATTGCCGCCAATAATGGTTAGAACGTTTCAATTGCAGATAAATTACTCAGGAAACAAAACAGAAAGCACAAAGTTAAAGAATTATCCGAAAAAAAAAGACAAACGTATGGTGTTTAACTTTAATGTATGGTTTAACAAGCCACTTGAACACATCCTCAACAAACAGGGCTACAAGGTCGCTTATAAAACCAAAAATAATTTGTAATTAATAAAAGCAAATTAAAAAACAAACTTGGAGGCACAGGAGTATACCAGTTATCATGTCGCGACTGTCCAAAAATATATATAGGGCAAACAGGAAGATCTTTAAAGAAAAGATTTAAAGAACACATCCTGTGGCCAAGCAAAGTGCGAACCTCACAAGAACCGAGTCCAAAATGTGCCGAAAATATCATTCAAAATGATCATGGTTACTCCACAGCATAGAAGATACACTCAAAATACTACATCGGTGTAAAAGGGGAAAGTTGATGAACGAGCTGCAACTGTTAAAATATACTGTGTGTAAAAAAAGTCCGTCACCCCACTCCTTTAACTTTTTTACTTGTTAAAACAAACAAATATCTTTTGGGGAACGATACTAACTTAATCCAAAGCATCTTTTGACGTTATCGGAAATTTTGGGTGTCCCCCAAAAATGGGGGATTTCGGGGGCAACTCAAAATTTTTAAACGGGAAGTATGGTCATGTGATACTTCATTTTAAATGACTATTTAAGACTAGGAAATTAACGTAAAGAAAACAAAAATCGGGCTACCCAATACAAAATGGCGGCCTTAAACGTGTTGAAATAAATCAGTAGTAATAGGGGCGCTCTGGGCCGACGGTCAAAGGTCACGGTCCAAAGGTCAACCTGGGAATAGCGCTAATTTTTGGCTTCTTAAGTAAACAAAGATAAGATATGTAAACAAAGATAAGGATTAAGTAAACAAAGATAAGGAATATGTAAACAAAGATAAGGATTGTGTCAACAAGATAAGGATTAAATAAACAAAGATAATGATTAAGTAAACAGTCCAAAGGTCATAGATAATAAATAGTGCTAATTTTTGACTCCTTGTGTCAACAAAGATAAGGTAAGTAAATAATTAGTCTATCGCTCAAAGTTCAACCGGAGTTTGGTCCAGTATGTCAACAAAGATAAGATAAGATAAGTAAACAAAGATAAGAAATAATTCTAATTTTGGCTTCTTGTGCCAACAAAGATAAGGTAAGTAAATAATTAGTCTGTTGCTCAAAGTTCAACCGCAGTCTGGTCCAATGTGTCAACAAATCAAAGTAAATATTAATTAATGTAAATAATTAGTCTGACGCACAAAGTTCAACCGGAGTTTGGTCCAGTGTATAATCTAGGTCAACGACTTAGTGAATCATCTAGTAAATTTCCATTCGAACAATGTTCAATTCGTTATCT
>JAGFPH010010843.1:7301-23376 GCA_018207615.1 Philaenus spumarius
TTATTATGTAATTCAGTTCAACTAAAATTGCAGTATAATTTTAATAAAGTTTAATTTAGGATGAAGTTTATTAAAGTGAATTTTATCTGCTCGTTGTGGTAACCTATATATTAATTCCGATTTTATATTGTAAAAACGTGTATCATAATTTACAATTATAAGGATGTGTACGTCCTAAACGTAGAACAATATTGCTTATAATACCTATAAAACATTAAACGTATAAGACAAATCTCCAGTTCCGAACAAGCAATACCGCTTTACTCTTTAGACTTGATTAAATTCAAGTTGAAACAGTAAACATCGACTTACTCACTGAGTAGCATTTGTTTTGAGATTGGATTTGTCCGCAATTGGAAGCACTGTTGGTAAAAGTACACCTAAACGTGGATTTACTGCAGCAAATATTGATTTGGAACAGTCAGCAAACTGTGTACTAACATATTACTTTTACAATGTTAATTAATATAAACTATTTTGGCGATTATACAAACAAGATATGGTTTTTGATTTATCTACAACTGTTCGAAGAATTTTTTGTTAAATGAAATATTTGTTTTTATAATTTATAGAAGTATATCGTATTAAGTACCTTCATAAAGTTAGATAAACTAGGATACTTCTATTGATATTAGAATTTCCCGTGAGTTATTTATCTTCTCATCCTCATTTAATGGCTTAAAGTAAAGGCAAAATACACCACAAAATATAATAAACTGATAGGCTGCACAAGTTTAATTTAAAATAAGCTTTCTTTTTTAACATCTCAAAAAAGAAGAAAATTGTGAAGGCCTACTTACATTACATGATCTATAAACATAGACAATTTGTTTTAAGTTTTGGAGTGGTTTTTGTAAGTTTTACAGCATGCTCAAGATCACTCATTTACCTGAAATATATTCCATTTTTTAAACTTTAGTAATTCTGTAAATGAATCACAAGAAATAAAAACGTTTAAAAATTAAAATCCTAGATATATGTTCGTTGAAGTAGGCAAGCTACGTTTATTTGTAAAAAACACCGTTTTCTTATTTATAAGATAGTTGAAATTATTAAGGGAAGACTACATTTAAATATCTTACTAATTAATAGTAATAAATGTAAATATTGCTTTATCAATAAGTTCAAATTAAAACGTGTTTAACGAACAAATAAGTCATGCTTTGTTTATTTCTATATGTTAATATATTATTGAAACAGTTAGGATTGTGATTAAATGAAATTGCATCGATTGAACGCTGTTAGTAAAAATTATTTAAAAAAATATAAATCGACTTTACTATGGACACCTAAATTTTATCCAAGCGAATTTGTTAGTTATTATTTTATATAAGCTGAGAAAGTCTTCAATTTAGTAAACTAACTGGTCTTATTTTATTAACATGGTCTACTTACAAATAAAATAACAACTTACTGTATTTTATACGTTTAAGTTCGTTAAACCAACACGAATATTGGGTATAACTTTGTCTTGACATTATTTTTTCTACTCTAACTAGATGACTTATTTCCTTCAGCCATATTTCAGGAACTGCTTTATCCACGGAGACGCAGTAACTGTAATGGATGCTGTTTGTTTTACATTACAAAGATATATGTCTGACAGAATGCACAGAAAGAGTTACTTTGGTTTTGTACTTGATTATTTATATCTTGCAGATGTAATACTGAGCGGCGTCAAAATCAGATACAAACATAATAAACGCAATCATGTACAGTCACTGTAATTATTGTATTAACTATCTGTGTGTACTCCAAAAAGAACAAAGCTAAATAAAAAATTCGATTTAGCTGAAAATAGTGAGGCATATCATATTACTGTATACAATTGTATTATTATACATGAAAATTCAGGTGGGCAATGATAGCAAACGGCAAGCAATAAAATAATCAAAATCGATAAATAAATAAAACATATATTTATAAAGTTACATTAAGTGTTATAATAATTTCCTCTAATAACTACAAGTATGTATTAAAGACGAAACATATGTTTACAGTGTATGTGATTGCGAATACTTAATATAACTTTTGTTTAACCAAACAGGTATTTTTAACCCAAGTGTAGCCCAATTTTAACCCAATTTTCAATCAATGTTGAAATTAAAGAATATTTTCTGGTATAACAATATTTTTATGTCAGGATAACATTGTTAGTACTACTTCATCATAATTGATGTATTTTATTATTAATACTGCTTCTCCTAAAGTAAGGTAGGCCAATAATGCAGTGGTTATTACAAATAAATTATATTTTAATAAGAAACGAAATAACTCTCTTGTTGATAAATTATTGTAGTTATATTATATAATCCTTTCGAAGATGAGTATTTATTTTCAATAAATAAAGCAATTTTCATAAAATATTTACGAGTATAAACTCACCATTATTAAAATGTTGCCATTATATGCATTAGTCCCACAAACAATGTAGCAAAACTTTTAGATTTTTACAGCTTTCATTACGTTTAAGGAAAACTTTGAGAATAAATTAAATCAGAGATCATACAGATTGAACGATGTGACCTTCCTTTAGCCATTCCATTTTTTTAAAGAGCTTTAGCAATGTTTACTAAGTTCATAGGTTATACGGGAGATTTCTAAATTAATGTAGGTATTTTAATTTTTTGTAACATGTTTGTCCTATTACTTTAAATGAGCAATTATTGTATATTTTTATCTGTCGCGAAACTTAAAAACGGCTCTTACGATTTTGATGAAAATTTGCATACAGGGGTTATTTGACGTCAGGAATTGAATGCGCTAGGTCTTATGTCTACAAAAACGTGCATAAAGTCTGAAAAATGCGCATAAAATTTAAAATTTGAACTTCTTTTTATACCACCTTTCAAGTCACTTGGAAGGCGAATAGGTACAGCTTCTTGTTATACCTCCTTCAAAGTCACTAAATATTCGAATTATAGATACAATCTAGATGTTAAAAACACTGAACGATGCTCGTTCACCCAGGTACAAACGACCAAAGATTAGCGAGAGCCTTTAGAGAGTTTTCCAACTGCGAGCGAAGCGAAGCAGCCATCTGAGCCCGTAGGCCGAGGCGGGGTTGGGACGCGAAGAGTCCAGGGGCAGAGCCCCTAGTTACATTTATCTCACAATTATAAATATTACATAAAATAAAAGAGCATATAATTCTCAAACAGTTTTATCAGAAAAACCTGTGCGC
This sequence comes from Philaenus spumarius, assembly GCA_018207615.1. Classification (NCBI taxonomy): domain Eukaryota; kingdom Metazoa; phylum Arthropoda; class Insecta; order Hemiptera; family Aphrophoridae; genus Philaenus; species Philaenus spumarius. The sequence goes on from JAGFPH010010843.1 coordinate 10,486, forward strand.
AAGCACTGTTTCCTCTGTCTTCCGTTAAAAAGTGGCAGTAGCAAAGATGGCGGCTAGTGAATAGAAAGTTTTTTGTGTTTTACAGTTTGCAAGGATTGAACCTGTAGTTACAGTTAGACCTGCGTTCCGAATTAAGTTCACATGTATATCCTCCAAGTAATAATAACGTCCGTAGATATTATCATCAGCTTGAAGCCATCGGTTGTCTTTGCAAAGGGAAGAGCACTGAAGAACGTGTTGAACACGTGAGAGGGTATTTACAACTACGTCCGTATCGTTTGCAGTTGTTACAAGCTCTAAAGCTTACAGACACGGTTTAACGTGCCAACTTTGCAAACGACATGTTGCTGCATGGCGACGGAGATTTTCTGGATCGAGTCTTCAGTAATGAATCGACATTTCACTCAAGTGGATATTTGAACACTCATAATGTGCAGTGGGTCAGCAAATCAACGCGAGATGGTACAGTCGCAACCAGACTCCCGTTAATTGAATTTTGTTTGTGTCGTAACCCATAATTTATGGGCAAGTGCAGATGTTCACTTAAACAATTTATTGACTAAAAATAGCAAAGTTTAGAGGGAAAGCAACTTTTTCTGTTGTAAAATGTCATGTAGAAGTTTAACTTTTATTTTTTTCTCTGTAAAAAAATTAACAGCAAGAGAAGTTTAGTTTGTTATGCTTCCAGCGCTCCCATTTAATAGTAAAAATACTAACTTGTATTTAAGTTTTTAACGATTTAAATATAAATCAACTCCTATAAAAGCGAGTGTACGTACGACCGTTCGTGGAGTAACATTTAAAGTCAATATTAGTTTAACTTAATAATATAACAGCTGATTTCACCCATAATCTGTAATACGCAAACGAAACCTGGCGTAGATTATACTTTGGGGTTATGTTTACAATATCAATCAATAATATAGCCTATAATTTAATAACTTCTAAATCATTTGATCTATCAACATGAAATAGAAGGCAATTAAAAGATATTATTTTTATCTTTCTTTAAATATTTATAATAATATACATAAACACAAAATATTAACAAATATTCCTACAGTTGTATAGTCCTTATAATTGTACACATTTACCGAGTTAAACATCCCCGTCTGCATAGTTAGGTAGGCCTAGATAATGTTCGTTGTTTAAATTGTATTTTGTATAAATGATGTATTTCTGATGTGTATCTAATTAATTCGCCTGTCATTTTTCACGGGAATTTACTAGTTAAGTGTTTGCAATAGTAAAAATATTGTGGTAATGTCCTATTTATATAATATTGAAGAAAATGATATTGAAATAATTGTATGATACTATGGTAATTTGTTTAGTTGCCACGCGTGTACACTAGAATATGTATGTTTAAAATTAATTCATTTACACTCCATAATTATTATACATCGCAGCATTTAATTTATTAGCGCTCACTAAGATACAGATTTTTGAGAGCATACGTTCAAATATTATGTCTAAAAGTCTCTATGGTTGATACAATCATAGATTTGTGCTTTAAATACGTGCAAAGTTAAATGTTTGTTTTCTATGGGCATCTACAACAAATATACTGGATAAATTTCCGAAGAAACTTTTATAAATAATGTAGTAATGTTTATGTTTTAAAAGAAATCACATGAATTGAAATTGAGTTTTTTTACAATGAAGTGATTCAATATTACCATTATTTTAAATCTGTTCATATAAAAGTATGTAGCAAATAATACAATATATAGATGGAGGTCATTTAAGGATTGTAATTTTAACATTTATTTACTTGTATTGTAACAAGAACCACTAGATATTAACGAATAAAATAAATTGCAACTTTGTCTAACATACAAACTAGGTTTTAATACAAAATAATTCGACCACGCAGCTAAACCGCTGACGTGAGTTGAGCAAATTTAAAAAATTAAGTTTATAGGCCTATTTTTTAGGGTTTCACCCAACAATTTGGGAAATAGCCCAACGACGGTGCTGAATAGCTGCAAAATGGTTCGCACACCATTCCGCATATTGGGAGTATCTTCAATACAGAAAGCATTGCGTGCTTCGCACGTCTTTCCGCATATTGAGGGTATGTTCAATACACAAAGCACTGCGTACTTTAGACGCCAAACCCCGTATTGGGAATATCTTCAATACACGATGTATTGCGTGATTCGCACGCCAACCCCACGGTAGAATCCACCACATGGCTTTGAACCGGGTACTTCTACGGTATTTTACGTTTTGATCGATTTTGGGGGAACCAAGCGAGCTATAAGGTCGCGTAAAAAAACGAAATGTACAGAATAACATCCTAGATTTATATTTGTAGATAACTCAAAAAGAATTTCATTCTCGTAGGAAAAATCAAAAAAAAATATTAACTTCCGGTCAAAAAACGTGCTTCCGATTGTTGGATTTTTTTGCCTAACGAACTCGTCCGAGCGACGTATGCAACCAACATGTGTACCAAATTGGAACCAAACCGGACTTAAAATGCTGCTGCTAGAGTTCGAACACATATATACATATATATACATGATGTTTAATGACACCCCAAAACGTGTTCTGGGGACCATGATCGGTGCTCATTTGCTACTCCTGACCTTGGGTCTTACCTTAAGGGCCACTGCAATAACTCATTTTTCCTATGGAAATTCGCTAATAACTAAAATCCTTAAATAAGTTAATGTCTATTGAACTTACCGGTGATGATTTAAAATAATGTATATTTATCCTGTTTAATTCCAGAGATGAATTATTATAATCGTATCTTTATGCCGAATATAGTCACAACAAACCTGCTTCTACTATTTGATCCTGCACATGACAGACTAAATCAATGGAGAGCTTTTAGGAATTGTTCATTACGAAAGGGTTAAAGGTTATAATTTAACCACATGTTTCCGCAAGTGATGCTCCAATTTTCCGCAAATGCTTTAAAAATAGTATAGACAGTGAGCCTATCTACTGACATATTATCTAAGAAATACTAATGCCTCATAAAATAAATCGAAACAAATGTAGGATATTCGAAACCATATAAAAAAAACTGGCAAGTCATATAAATGTATTAATTATATATTTGAAAAAACGTATTTATCTTACTTGCCTGAGTTTGAAATAGGTGTCCAATCACTATTGACAGTCGGGTTAGGGCAGAGAAAAATTATTGTCAGAACTGAACAAATAAACCTCAGGAGGGAAACCCAATTTCAAAGTAATTGTGAACACATTGTCGCCTTCTGTGTGACAACACAACACAATGTGGAAGTGTGTTATAAGTCTTCATTCGTGTTGTATTGCTCTGAGAGAAGAAAATTTCAAAATGTTTATAAATGGCAAATGAAAAAAATAAACCCAGTATCAGACCAAGTATTGAATTAACGCATACAAAATGTGTTAAAATGTTTGCGACCAGAAATTGGAGAATTAATTTTACGTCTTAACACTTCAGCCTAATTTTATTGTTAACTCGGGTTGACTAAATGATCTGTGTTGCATATTCTTTTATACAATATATCATACATGAAGAAATATTTTCTTATGTGTCTGCATTGCAATGAAATCGTAGAAAATCTTGTAAAAATTCGTATTGTTTTGTAGTATTTTTACTTAAATTTCCAAACAAATCACATGTAGTTTATTAAGTTTGTTTGTTGAACGCTCTTTGGGCTTTGTTTGTTGAACTTAGTTGAGCAAAAAAAAAAAAAAGAACCAACAAAAGTTATATCAGAGCACACATATTCAAGAACACACATATTTATTTACCAACGCCACTGATTAAATTACACAATCTCAATCAATAATTGAGTCACTTTTTATAACCTGTCAAAACTTATGCTAGGCAGGTATTGTAATTTACAAACGTGATTCAAAAGCAGAAAATATGATTTTTTATTATATATACATAGAAAAATATATTTGATGTAGAAAAATTACAATAACAAGTTTTATTATAATCACATTAATTTATTTAATTAAATTATTTATATAAAATTTATTTAATTTACATTAAATTAAAACTAGACAAAAATATCTGTATTATAATAAGCTGTATAAAAAAATCACAATTTTTTTAATTTATAATGGGGACCCTCGCCTAAAATTGCTAGAGTCGTTGCTACCCATAAACTTAAAGAAAATATTCTTGGTTAACCCTTTTTGTTTTTGTTAGAATTGCAGTACTATTTGGATTTTCTTGTACAGAGTGTAAAATAAACCTCGATGTAATTTAAATTGATAGCTACATCAACTTAAAACATCTATTATAGCACTTATTCTGGTATTTAAGGGGGTTGAAAACCTCAGAAATTATGGTTTTCAAAGGGTATAAATTTGTAGTGTAACAAGTCGTATGTGATCTAGTCAAAAATTTTGAGTTGGGGGTAGTATGATGGGCGGGGAGTTTTGGTATTTTATAAATTTGTTTTCTATGGACCCACCTGTCCCGGATAAGATTTTGCATATCTCTTTTTGTCTTATAAATAATATAAAGTTAAAAAAATAACTTACAAAATAACATTTTTGAGCGAAGCGAACGAGCGCGTTAGATGATTTTATTTTCTTACCACGGAAATCCGTGGGTTTTAAAGGGCTTTCCAATGATATGTCACAAGATAGGAGATAAAATTTAAGACATTTGAGTTAACCCGGTTACCATCAACCTCTATTCAAAATGGGGCAACTCTTTTAACCCTCCAACTGCTGACTATTTTGCTCTTTAGTGCTAAAGCTTTTTTTAGTTCCTGTATGCTTATTCACTAAAATCATTATAAAATACTCACTTACAACTAACAGTAAAGTAAGACTTATTATACATCATTTTAATCACAATTACATGTCCTTTACAGTAAACAGCTTTAACAGGCTTCCTTTATAATTTTTATCCTTTTTTTTGTTGACCAAAGTAGAAATAAAAAAATTGTCTTTTCTTAAACCACTCACTCAAAATATGTAAAAAAATCACTGTAGAAATTCCAATATAGCCAAATTTTTTGGTGAATAGAACTATACATAACACTACTAGTTTGCTGAAAAAAACGTTTTGTCTATAAAAAAAAAAAAAAAAACAGCTACGTTTTTACTTTCTCCCCCTATACCATAGTATATGGAGAAAGTATTGTATTCGTCAAAATTTTCGAGTTTGAGTTTTTGGTGGAAATATCCGTTTTGGGTCCCCCTGAACCTAAAAAAGTGGTTTTCGGAGTGATGTCTGTGTGTGTGTCTGTATGTGTGTCTGTGTGTCTGTGTGGATGTTATCAGACCTAGAGCCTAAACCAGTCGTCCGATTTTGATGAAATTTGGTATGGAGGTACTAATCCACGGTATCTCCAGGCGTGATTTTCATTTTTGTGAATTTTTTATTTTTAAGGGTAATTTTCCCATAAAAACCCTTAAAATAACATAAAAATCAACTTTTCTCAAAAACGGCTATAACGATTTTCATTAAAATTGTATAATTTATTAGGGACCTATAGTACTATAAACTGTAAAATTTTAATCAAAATCGTTTGAGCCGTTTTTGAAAAAAGTTGGTTTTTCCGTTATTTTATGGATTTTTATGGGAAAACAACTTTAATACAAAATCACCTCTCCTACAAGTCACCGTGAATCTCTTTAATAATTTAAATATGTTTGTGAGAAAGTATGTGCCAGTTCCTGGTACCGTTTATTTTTATAAAAGATGGGTTTCTGCACAAATAAGAAAAACTTGCCTCTAAAGATATAAATGTACTGTCTAGGCCCGATATTTATGGTTTTAATTTGTTACAAAGGAATAAAACACACATTTTATACAAGAAAAAATATTTACAGTCTCTAAAAGTCACTATTTTAAATCACCTCTAATAGCACTTTAATTGCAAAGTTGAATCATAATTACTTCATGAATAAACATTTACAAAAACAAATAAAAATATACTGACCTAAACGGCAGCTAAAAATGAATAACAACTAATGGATAAACAAACAGAATCCGAATTCCGAGCTTCTATCTACATGTTCTGCGCAGTTGATACACGTACTACACGACTATAAAGCCCACTAAAGAACACCATTGAGGAACGGGCTTGTGTACACCGAGACCTTGAACGCTCCAATCGCCGTAGTGCGACGTTGTCACGTTCTTCCCACGCTTCTAACTGACTGTGGCTGGCTCAGAGCATTTATAATTCTTTAAACTGTGCGCTCAAGCCTCAAGCGGTAAATGCCAGGAGTGTTCGAGGCTAGTAGATATGGCAACGCTGCGAGCCCATCCTATTGGCCGCCTAGCAACTGTATCCTTTAGTGGGCTTTGTTATAGATAGTTGATTTGACAACTCTGCCGAAGGTTTGTTTGAGTCGATATCGCTATGAAACTCTGTACTATAATAAATTGTCTCTTTCCAAACACAACCATACATCGAAGTATCCGATTATATTAAAAATAGCGGCGTCGTAGACATTTACAAAATGTGTATAACGCGACTTTCAAACATCACATATGCAATGTTAGCACTTGGAGGGTTAACCCCCCCCCCCCTTAACCCTTTGAATCCCAGTTGACGATATATTGTCACCGATGAATTGTGCGAAAACCCCCAGGGTGACGATATAACGTCACCGTAGGTTTAGTGTTTTTAACATGTATAAATAAATATTTCATAAATAGCAGCATAACTTGTTGAAATTTTTTACAACAAGTTTTACTATCTTATAAACTAATTGGAATACGCTGAACAATTTAACTAACAAAACAACTTTACAGTTGCCGAAGGCTGCAGATAAAGAGAATACTGTAAGTACGAAGTTCTGAAAGTGTTAGGGTGATCTTGCAATACCAGAGTGTTTCTTGGGGCAGCATTAGACTACATCTGGGTTGACGTGTAGGACAAATCATTGTTTTAATTTAATTTAAATTTTGTATTACGAGACTACGAAATACACTGAACTTGGCACTTATTTTACACTAGCTGACCCGTACGGCGTTGCCCGTGGTGGTTGGTATTTCAGTCTTTTTAACGTAATTGTATTCTTTTTTAAGTGTCCAGTCAGTGAGTGGTATTTGGCTTTTATACATATAGATCTTAAATAATAAAAGCACTATTGTCATAATAATAAAAGATCTGAAATTATGATTTTAGTAACTTTGATCCCCCCAAACCCCTCCTAAAATTTCGAAATTTTTCATACCCTTTCTTAGTGAGCGCCTATGGCCCTAGAGGAAGCTACATACCAAATTCCATTCCAATCTGTTCGGTAATTTTGGAGAAATCGTGATTTAGTAATTTTTACCCCCCAAACCCCCTAAAATTTTCAATTTTTTAAAACCCTTTTCTAGTGAACACTTATGGCCCTAGAGGAAGCTACATACCATAGTTCATTTCAATCCGTTCGGTAGTTTTGAAGAAATCGTGATTTAATAACTTTGATCCCCCCAAACCCACCCTAAAATTTCGAATTTTTTCAAACCCTTTCTTAGTCAAACCTATGGCCCTAGAGGAAGCTGCATACCAAATTTCATTTCAATCCGTTCGGTATTTTTTGAGAAATCGAGATGAGTGAGTCAGTGAGTGAGTGAGTGAGTGGTATTTCGCTTTTATATATATAGAGATTATTTAGTTTTATCCCTTAGGAAAGGCAACACTGTTCCACTTGACTAAACCATTTATAATTTGTTCGGTGCACCTTTCGAACCGTTGTGATGGTAGGGTTGGTTTTCTTGCCAGCCTGTATAAAAAAATGGCTGCCTGCTTGTCTCAGCAAAAAACAGTTATGTGACTTTTACAATAAGTGCGCGTGAATTGAGTTCATTACTGTGCAAAGGTGTATTTAGTGTCACTGATACGCTTCTGTAGGAAATGGAACTAGCAAGAGAGGTTGGAATAAATAAACAAAGCTAAATACTTCAAATGATCAACTTATTTAGTGGGAATACATTGGAAATCATTTATGTCACAGCATAGTTCAAATTATTTGTAAAATATATTGACTGTACTATGTACACATAAATGGTATTTAAGCGAATATGTTAATTATTATTTTATAAATGATGGGATTATCTTTAATTTACTAAACAGGTCTTGTGTATATTTACCAAGGAACGTTTGCCTTAAGTTATTTAAATAACATGGTAAACTTTGAAATAAAAAAACCACTCGCTGTATACGTTACAATTTGTTAAATCACTACGAATATTGCGTATATAACTCCCTCCTGATGGTTTTTGTATCTACTCTAACTAGAATTAGTTATTTCCTTCAGCCATATTTCAGGAACTGCTTTATCCTCAGAGACTCAGTAACTGTAATGGATGCTGTTTGTTTTTCATTACAAAGATATATATATATATATATATGTCTGATAGAATCCATGAAAATAGTGACTTTAGTTTTATATTTGATTATTTATATCTTGCAGATGTAATACTGAGCGTCATTAAATTCAGATACAAACATAATAAACGCATTCATGTACAGTCGCTGTAATTCAAGTAAAAATTATGTGTGTGTAGCTCAAAATTACAGAGCTAAAAACAAAATATGATTTAGCTGAAAATAGTGAGGCATATCATATGACTGTATATTATTGTTATTCGTGCAAATTAAGTTTAGTACTGAGCAAAGTTGTATTTAGTATAAATTAAATGCGATTATCAATAAACAAAGCTAAATACTTGAAATGTTCAACTTGTTCAATGGGAATACATTGAACATAATTTATGTTACAGCACACTTTGAAACTTATAAAATTATACACACTTGATGAACACTATACAGTTCATATTATATTTCCATATAGATTGGTGAATGTAGTAAAGAAGTGTAAGATGCAGCCAGGCGGCAAATAAGGGAAACCAAAGAGGTAACTCTATGAACTTCATAATGGCTTTACATATTTATGATGTAATAAAGGTGTAAAACAGAAATAAGGACAATCTAAGTAAAGGTTGTTTTTAGTTATATGTATATAATATTTTATATTTAAAGAAAAATCTTTTCGTTATCATTACTATGTAGTTGTTCACAAAAGATTGGTTTTGTTATGTTAATAAATAGTATATTTAGTTACTTAAGTATTTTTTAAATAGTAATTACCAAATACGTTTGTATTGTATTTATTTTATACAAAAATACAGCACTAAATACGTTTTTGTAATTGTATTGTTTAGGTAACCTATATATATATATAAGCGAAATACCACTCACTCACTCACTCACGCACTCATCACGATTTCTCAAAAACTACCCAACGGATTGAAATGGAATTTGGTTTGTAGCTTCCTCTAGGGCCATAGGTGCTCACTAAGAAAGGGTTTGAAAAAATTCGAAATTTTAAGAGGGGTTTGGTGGGATCAAAGTTACTAAAATCATAATTTCAGATCATTCTTTTATTATTATGGCAATAGTGATTTTATTATTTAAAATCTATGTATATAAAAGCCAAATACCACTCACTGACTGAACACTTAAAAAGAATAAAATTACGTTAAAAAGACTGAAAATACCAACCACCACGGGCAACGCATACTACTGTCGATAACCTATAAAAATAGTAATGACAAAAAAACACTGTTTTGTGACGTTATAAAATAGTTTTCTTGTTTGTGAAACACATAAATCAAAATGCATTTTACTATATGAAAGAAATACAATGCCAGTTACAAGACAAATAATCTCAGCCCTGCATGAGAAGTATCTTGGAATAAGCATACATTTCAGTTAATTTAAAAGAAACATTTTCTGGAAGGAGATTAAACATTTAATATGAATGAAGTCTTTAATAAATATTTTAGTTTCTTTATTGTCTCTCAATTCATACATTAGGTAGAAATCATAATATTTAAGTGTTTTTCAACATTAATAATTTGAATTAGCAAACGTATTTTTTTACAATTAATCACTAACTTAAGTAATTGATTAAATAAAAAGTACACTTGTAAACTGTATGTTATTTATATACATTTATATGAACTTAAGTACAGTTTAGAAATTGAAATAGTTCATTACGAATGTGAACCGCTGACGTTAGTTGATCGAATTTTCAAAATGAGGTTTATATGTTTTATGGTTTCAACAAATTTTGTGGGAAGTTGATCTACTCACGAAGGTGCTGATCACCTCCCTGCGTGTACTACAAGTTTTAGAAAAAAAATTTGCACCTCAGACTCCAACCTCAGATCACGCGCTGCTTCTTTCAGCTCGCATTAGAGCGACTGGCTTTTTGAGATTGCACATTGTCCTTGAGGCCTCTTATTACGGACTTCTTCCACTTCGATCGTACCCTTTGCGAGTTTTATTCCGGCCCACGAGAGATTTGAACTCTTGAGAGAAAAGTCTTCCTCAACCTTGAAGCTACCATTCACTGAGTGGCTCGTGCACGAGAAAAATTGTTTACTAAATTTATTCAGAGTTAACTCCAGAATCTTTTAGAGCTATCTCCATGAAATGCGTTACCCGATAGTTTACACAATCAGCGACGGAATCAAGGTCCAGTCTAGCACGTTTACCCCCAACAGTAGAAGCCGCATGATTTCATTCCTTGAGATGTTACCTACTGGTGCAGAAGTGGTAAAACACTCAGCTCCTGAATACCTCCTTAAAGTAAAATTACACCTAGCAACTGCAAAAAGGTGCGCAATAATTTTGAAATCCCGTATCTCAGCTTTCATTTGAGCTACTTAAAAATTTACTCTCGCTTCAATTTATTCACTTAAGATTTAGTTAATTGGTTTAAAATAAATTGTATTAAATATAAGTTTACTGAAATATTAAGGACAATAACCTCCAACAATGAAATTTAAGTGAACATTTAAAAAAATATGTTCTATTGTATAGAATTCATCACAATAAACTTAAAGCGGAATCAACTGAAAATTTCAACATCAAATCTTTCTACATTAACATTTAGCAATAAAATTCAAGATATAATTGAAACTATATAATCTATCACGTTACTTACATAGAGATCGTCTCTGACTGACATTTGTTATGAAAGCCGATCTACAATGCAAATTACATTCGAATTAACATTATTGTTAAACCATCAAAATATGTAGAAAAATGTGAAACATATCTGACCTCTATTTCATGTTTCAAAGATGACTAACATGAGATTAGTTTCGTTTAGGATACAAAAGATAGATAATTTTTAAACAGAAAAATACTACTTCGTAAAAATGTTTGCATAATTAATTAATAAGTTTGTTAATAACACCACGTATTATGTATTTATATTGAACGATTCAATATTGACTTATGTTCGATAAGAAAATAAAATGAAATACATTTTAAAATATAAATAAAAATGTGTATTGGAGAAATTAATACAATGTAAACACTGAATACATAACAAAAAATAAAACAAGATGAAAAGATAGAACACTTTTTCGAGAATTAGACATACTAAAAAAAATTAGACTTACGTTTTTGTACATACTAAAAAATATGACGTTTTTGTCACATACGTCACGTTTCTGTCACGATAGAAAGCTCAACAGTTTTTCAACTCTCCGGAATAAAGTTTTTACTATAACATGTTTTAATTTCATTCAGTTTAGTAAAGAGTGAAAATATTAATTCACTTTAATTAGGAATAGACAAATCGTTACATACTTCTATATTAATATAAATGATTTGTAATGCATAATAGTAAACATAAGGTGTTATACTAAATGCAAATAAATCACTGATCTTACTAATAATATGACATGCCGGTTGTTATGACCGACGGGATAGTTTTAGAGTAGAATATAAGTTTATAATCAAATTGTTATCGAAATAATGAACCATAGATTTTACTACAATCTGTACATTTTAAATCAACAACACCTTTCCGAAAACTATCAAAGGTTTTAACTATTTGACTTAAATACAAATAATTACTTTCAACATGTCTTTCGTTTTGTTAATTATAAAAACTTGTGCAAATTGAGCTTTTGGCTACCAAGTATACAGTAATTTTTAAGTTTTTGTTTTGCGTCTGAAAAGACTATCATAACTTTTTTCAAATTGGTTTGATGGTTGATATACATACATTTAAAATTATTTCAATAGATTGTAAATCTAGCCATACGTAATATATAGTTATTGTGTTCATAAACATATATTTTAATCTCGAATAAAAAGGACGTATTTCAAAAACATGTGTCACAAGCAATACAATTTTAACTTCTAAAGTACTTAAATACTTTATTTATATTTAAATTACTAAATATTGAAATCGTCAGCTGTTGTTAAATGTAAACAACATGAAATTAATTAATATAAACTATTTAATCAGATTGTATATTGATCTAATTTTAATGTATAAAGAAAAACACAGTTGCTCAACGTTTCATGGTTCATTATCTTCAAAATACGCCAGATTGAACAACCAATCGAACAGGAGTTGAAAGGCTAATTTTGCGTTTGACAAAGTGGGCAGTTAAAGTTTACTATTGGCTGAAACTCTTGCATCGGTTTCGTACTACCCAGTTTGAAAATACAACATATTTTTTATCGATTTAATTTAAATTTCAGGTTTTACGATTGCCAGTTTAGTTGGAACTTGTAATCAGTAAATTTTGTGAAATCGTTCATTGCTGAATGTAACATTTATATTCACAGATAAATTTGCATGTTAATTGAGATATTTGCTTCGGTAATTTCATGATCATATTTTTAAAATACAGTTTATGAAAATCTCATTTTGTATGCAAATGCTGTTGGATTGATTTCAACTACTGTAGCGTGGAAGTTTATCAGTGATAGGAAATGACTGCATGCAAATAATTTTTAGGAGATATTATAGATATCTAGAGTTCCTGGGATTACTGTCAGGAATTTACTGTGTGAATTCACTGTGATCACTATTTGATTGTCTTGCGTTAAGTTGCCACTATTTCTGGATGTTAATTTCAAAACACACAAAACTACAATAAAA
>JAGFPH010010844.1:7893-19480 GCA_018207615.1 Philaenus spumarius
TAAAGCGCAAGTATCCTGTTGAAATCTATACAATAAAAACGTATATTTAAAAGGGTTCTATACTGGAAAGTATAAGGTTTCTGATTCATTTCTAAACGGCCGATTTATTACTTCCTAATATGTTTTTAATTTTAGGTTAGAATTTTTGTTTTTTTAAAGCTTTGAGTTTACGATTAATCCCAAGTATTTATTGAAAAGAATTTGTAAAAATATGTATGTGGAAGAAGAAAGGGATTTGGTGTGCGAACCATGCAGAGGTCTTACATAGTAGGAAGTAATATGATCGACTTAATTTTAAGCGGCATTACTAGATGGGACGAATGCCACCTTAATAAAAAATGGCACCCTTAAGGGTCTTCTATACCTTGCGTAAAACAGCAAAAATATGCACTTCGTATTACCGTGTTTCGGACGCCGTTTTTCAACCTAAAAAGTTTTGAAACATCTTAAATTGTTCTTAAAGGCTTTGTGCTTTTGTCTTATACCTCATAATTGAAAGAAATCGTCGGCAACTCCTTTTAATCAGCAATTTAAATGAGTAAAAATCGATTATTTTTAACGCATTTTTTGGGAGTTTTAAGCAATAATTTCCATATTTAAAGGTAACACGTAAAAAATATAAAGCCTTCTTTATAACTTAAAATAGTTTCCCAGATTATTAATTTATAAATAGAATCCGAAACACGGTATTACGAATGCATGTTTCAACGATTTTGCGGCTTGAGTCAGGCCTTTTGCATTGAAATCATACTGTACACTCGGGAGTTTTCAAGGTAAAGAAGAGCCTTAAGGGTGTGCAATACCAGGACCATACAGCCCTCTTCAATATAACTTATCTTTCATCGAATTTTGCAGATAATCTTTTGTAATTTGCAGGAAATCGACCAAAAACATCTAAATTACAATTCGTAGTTGACAAATATAGTAAAATATACATTTTTATTCAAGTTATTTGCTTCTAAACAAGACGAAAAGCATCATTTTCAGTCGAGTCACTTGATAGCAGTAAAACTTCGGGGCGAATTTTGTTACCTACTAACTGTACATTGGAGCTTTCTGCTAATTTAAATGTGGTACACACAAGGCGGAAACTAAAAATAAGACCGGCATTAGTAAAAACGAAAGTGTATACAAACGATATTCTATTCGTGCTTGAGCGCTTTATCAAAGTAATATCATAAGCCAGGCTGAGTGGTATTGCCTACCTTTAACACTTTTTGCATTTTACAAATAAATGAGTCTTCAATTAGTGTCCACCTAATGAATATTTTGTTCGTCCTCCGAAACCAATAACCGTGGTACATATTTAGACTTTGAACTCTCTCGTATCTAATTATACCTGCAAGTTAATGCCTAAAAATAAAACCCCCCAACCCCAAAACGGTCGACTTTTAATTAGACAAAAATTACGTCGACTAAAAGCCGCATGCCCTTAATACACATTTTGTGTAAAACCCCAAAGTAGAGTTACCTACTTATTTATGGAAGTTCATCAGCCGATCTCCAATGCAGAAGTCAACGCCCTCAGCCATGGAGTGACTTTAGTAGACCGTATGCTCGACTTTCCCTATTGTCAGGACCATAATGCGACGCGTCGCCTTTACGTATGTCCATTATCCTTTACGCATTTCTTCTTGATTCGGGTCAGACGGGCAGACCTTTTGTACTTTTTTTGTTAACATTTTTAAGAGACTAAATTACAGAGTACTTTTTTATTTTCATTTGAATATTTGGAAAATAACGCACTACAATTATGTCTTTATTTTACTACAATAATGTATTTAGCCTATAATCTATACTAATATTATAAGGAGGTTATAATACATACTACATTACTAATTACCCCCTACATACATACTAATTTGTTTGTATGTAGGGGGTAATCTCTGGAACTACAGAACCGATTGAAAAAATAGTTTTACAAATAAAAAGCCACACTACTCCTGAGTAACATAGGCTATAATTAATTTTTTATTTAAGGGTCGAAACAACCCCTAAATCAATAAATATTAATTGTTACACTTTCTTTAAAGTTACAGAGCTGAAATTTTTTACAAGATACATAGAAAAAGTAAACTAGATTTGTATTTTATCGCGTGCTGCTAAGGGGTGAAAATGTAATAACCACTAAAAGAATAAAACTTAATTGTTATATTTACCTGAAAGTTATTGAACTGAACTCGGTACATTTATTTCTTACAAGATACACAGAAAAATTATCATAGAATTACATTTTGACACATTCTGCTAATGGGTGATAATGTAGTAACAACCTCTATAAAAAAAATATTGTTACGATTTCCTTTAAAGCTACAGAACTGAAAATTTGGCACTTATTAATTTTAAGTGTTTTATAGAGCAGAAAATAAATAATATCATATTCAATTTAAACAGTTATGTCTAACGGGTGAACTGGGCGGTAACAGAACCTTTATAATAAAAATAAATTGTTATACTTCCCATGATTGACTGGTTTCATAAGTGGTGATATGTTTGCGTTTGCTTCACCGCGGGGGTTGGCGAGCGAAGCGAGCAGGGGGCGTGGCCCTCTAGTAATATTACAAAAAGGCAAACTGCAATCGATTTCCCCGTTGTTTAGGTTGATCTCAGAAACTACTGGACCTACTTTAACAAAATTATCAAGCGGTGGAATAATAGGCCTATAGATTTATTAGGCCTAAAATTAAACAACTATTAATGGAGGCTATGATTTATTTTTGTTGCTATTGGAACGATTAAATATTATATATACTCAGGTGACTGGGTCCATCAATTTAACAAAATAGTAACATGGTCAGAAACATTCTAACAGCATCTATCAGTAACATAAGGCCTAGTTACACAAGCGAGTTGCTGACCCGACAGTGGACAACTACTGCTTAACAGTAGATCGACTCGCCTCGCCCGGTCACACAGTGCAAGCTGCTGGCGTGAAAGTAGACCGCAGGCCACAGTAATAAAAGCTGTTACAAAAATACATCGCGCTAAAATGCTTTGAGTGCTGTACAAAAAAAGAAGAAAAACTGAACGATTTGGGCCAGAATTTGGATTTAAAGAACTACATAATGAAGATCCCATTTAACCATTTTTACTTTCTCACTATACTATAGTATAGAGAAAGTATAACAATCGCCAAAAAAATCGATGTTGAGATTTTTGTGGAAATATCCGTTTTGGGAAACTCTGGGTAAAAAAAAGTGGTTTTTACAAAATGTCTGTCTGTATGTTTGTATGTCTGTATGTATGTCTGTATGTCTGTATGTATGTCTGTATGTATACAAAGTTAGAGCGAAAACTATTCGATCGATTTCAAATAAATTTGCACCAGACATGTCAAGTAGGCCTGTCTAGATGCAAGAAAAACGGTTTTGAAAAATTTTGAAAAACAACACTCTTTTTGGCAAAAAAACTTCCAAAAAATCAATTACTATTTTTTATTAAAAAAAACGGCTCTAACGATTTTGATACAATTAGGCTTATTTGTAGCCTTTAATGTACCCTACCATAAGCAAAAAATCGCATCTTTCTAAAAATTCTCGTTTGTCTTATAATATAATAATATTAATAATAATAATAACTGGTTTTTGGGGTTTTTTGGCCATAAAGAGGGTTGTTTTTCAAAAAATTTCAAAACCTTTTTTCATGCATCTATACATTCCTAATTGACGTATTTGGTGCAAATTTGTTTGAAATCGATCCAATAGTTTTCTCTCTAGATAATAATAATAATATTTATTAGTTAATCTCCTACTTTAATAAAAAATCACCTCTCCTACCCCACCCTACAAGTCACAGTGAATCTGTTTAATAATTTAAATATGTTTGTGAGAAAGTATGTGCCAGTTCCTGGTACCGTTTATTTGTTTTAACCGTTACTCGAAACACAAAAACACTTCTGCAACGAAGAATACCTCCGGCGTGGTCCCGGGCTTACGAGCTACTGTTATACTGTCATTTCGTTATACCGTGGAAGTTGACGAAAGAGTAGTATGCGAGCTAATGCTTGTGGAATGGTCGGGGAAGGCGAGGGGCGATTACAAATAAAAAACGTTGTAGTAACAGTATACAATGACTTATGTGAGACAACTTATTATTGATTTATTAAAATTATCGTTACACGTGTGCCCCGCAACCATTCAACCAAACTTTACCTGTGGTATCCGGCAGGTCAAAACTATCAAATAATGCAGTATAGCTGTGTAGAATCTTGCTCAGTTCAGAAATTGTCAGTCTGTAGGCGTATCGTTGAAAAAATATTATCATACGAACCGTTTATTGTCTTTGTGAGATAATATTTTTTGTCAAAAACACACATAGACAGACAACTTCTAAACGAACCGAGATTGTACTGTGTTGTATCATTTGCTGGTTTTGACCTGCTCAAGAACGACTACGAGACACTCTGTATGGGCCGAGCGCAGGCCTACGTGTCCCTAAATTAAATTAAACCTTTTATGTATACATCCTGTAGGTTTTTTTGAACATCTAGTAGGTCTAAGCCCCCGTGAAAAATCACAGGCAGACTAATTAGATACACATCAGAAATGCATCATTAAAAAAAAAACTATTTAAAAATAACAGTCTCTATCTAGGCCTACCTAACTATGTTGACGGGAAATTTTAACTCGGTAAATGTGTAGAATTATAAGGATTATAAAAATGTAGGCCTATTTGTTAAAATTTTGTATTTTATAAGTTATTATTTATTTAAATAAAGTTAAAAATATGTATTTTAATTGCTTCTTATTTCATATTGGTAGTTCAAATGATTTAGAAGTTATTGATATTATAATGAAGAAATTAATAATGGATTATGTTTATATGTTATACGAAGATGTACGAATGTTTCCGAAGTTAGACGAATATTTATCTGCTTTAAATTTGTATAAACGAATATATTGATGATAAAAGGTTGTATTTATATACAGTTTATAACCTCAAAGCAAATCTTACAACGTATTAGCCTATATCTCACATTGGATCTGTAACTCATATTTAGAAAAATCAACTTCATATTAAATTATAATGATTGATGTTTAAACGTAATTCCAAAGTATGATCTACGCTGCTTTTGTTTAAGTATTACAGATGATGGGTGAGATCATCGGTTGTATAATATGTTACTCACGTACGTATGTACAGTAGCCTCAATCTTAGAGTGTGTCTGAGAGGATTAGGTACAACTATAAGAAAGTGAGAGACATTTCGTTATGGTGTTGTAACTTTCTTAGTTAAAGGTAATGACAGCAAATGTACATACAATATTGCTGTGTTTACTGTGTTGGTATAGTATGCCGGGTTGAACAAACCAATTATTACACATAACTTAACTATTATCCTTCATCCGATTGTTTTGACAGTCACACCACCCGATAGGGAATCAAAAGGGCTACAAAAAAGGTGTCTTGACATTTTTCATTAAAATTAAAATGTACGGTTTTTTAGTTATTTAGGTTTGAAATTTTCAAAAAGCCGCCATTTTGAAACGCAATATTCGATAGTATCGATTATTTTTCTTGGGATATATCATTGTTAGGTTAAGCTTCATGCCAAGTTTGAACTCAATCAGTCAAACCGTTCTCTAGATATGAATTATTTTGCACAAAAAACAAAATGGCGGATATCTGGGAAACGAAGAGTTTTCGGTCCTATGTTTAAATGAACTTTTTTTGTTATTTTCACCTGAAGAACAAGTCCTGAGAGTTTCTCCGTTTCTTCGTGGGACACCCTGTATAACTAACAATATTTATGGTTTTAGGGGTTGTTTCAACCCTTACAGGATAAATATTTTTTTTTTATTGTATTGCTCCTCTAGCCCCTGAGACAAATATGTGTACCAAGTTCCTAGGCGGTAGGGTTTTTGAGATATATACCAAACAATATTTATTGTTTTAGGGGTTGTTTCAACCCTTAGAGAGACCAAATATCTAAAAATCCTTTCTTAGTGCGCCTCTAGTGCCTATGAGGAATATGTGTACCAAGTTTCAAGTTCCTAGGCGGTAGGGCTTTTGAGATACTGTGATCAGTCAGTGAGTGAGTGAGTTTTGATCCACTCGGGTTTTGGATTTTATATATAGAGATATACCAAATTTAATTAAGCATAAATCACGCAAATAATTGCACATGCTTGAAAAAGGGGGTATTTAAGGAGGTACTTATAATGATGTACAAGTATAAATTATTCGGTAGTTAATTAAAAATTACGGTTATTTGGGAGTCAAGGTTGAGCCAAGACAGTAAAGTTATTCCAGAGTTATAAAATTATTTTTTGGAATTATTTGATTTTAGTAAATGCACAGTATTAACATTAAAACGGTTGACCATAAGAAAGCTAAATGATTATTAAACACACTTTCTAACCGTCCATTACTTATCCTTCTTATGATATTAATATACTTTATTTGACGTGTGAGAAGAAATTATCTAACAATAATAACACTACACTGATTTTAACACACATACGTCTAGTAAGAATTTTGAGAAGAATTGAAAATTGGTTGTTACAGAGTGATAATGTTTGAGGACATCTTCGACTAATCTATTGAATAAAGAGAAGAAGTCAGTGTTATTTATATAATGGGGAGGTGGATTACTCTGTATAGAACCGAGTTATAAACAGTTAAATCACTTTTTAAGTTACTAGAATAGGTTAGGACAGTCTCTTGTTCTGATTTGTGTTGCACTTTGTTGAAGGTAAATCCGCAAACTGGCTTTGCCAACGGGGTTGCCTAATTTCTTGTTTTTTGTATTCGGTTGGCATTTCATACAAAGTATTATGTATGTTATATATTTAATTAAACTGTATTGAACAATTAAAACACTTATGTATAGTACGATATAAGTATAGATATTAAAGATAATATGTACATAAGAATGTATATAATTTTATATCTATCTATCTATACATATAAAAGCGAAAACCCACTGACTCACTGACTCACTGACTCACTCATCACGATTTCTCAAAAACTACCGAACGGATTGAAATGAAAATTTGGTATGTAGCTTCCTCTAGGGCCATAGGTGCTCACTAACAAAGTGTTTGAAAAAATTCGAAATTTTAGGGGGGTTTGGGGGAGGATCAAAGTTATTAAAAAATGACTTCTTCAAAACTGCCGAACGGATTGGTATGTAGCTTCCTCTAGGGCCGTAGATGATCGCTAAGAAAGGTGTTTACAAAATTCGAAATTTTAGGGGGTTTGGGGAGGTCAAAGTTACTAAAAATCCCCATAGTAAATACTTAGTATAATATATTTATTGATATATTTTTTTGGTTAATGTATATTTAACTTTGATTTGTCTGTCCGTGCAAAGCCGGATAGGGCCAGCTTGTAAGTGTATATATGTATATATTTGTATAGCCGATTGTATCCTTAAAGGGGAAATAAAATTCATTCATTCATAATCAAACGCGTTTAAACGGCAAAGTCGTCATCTTCAGCGACAAATATAATTATTTGTTTCAGGGTTTGTAGGAATAACTGAAACTACATTGAATGGAGAAATTTAATTACGTTTGGTGACTTTATTGACCGACTGTTTGTTTCAACGTCAAGACTTTTCATTGTTTGGTATTTCTCCAAAACTCCAACCGTTCATGAACTAGATCTGTCAACAATTCAAAACCGATTATTTAAGTTCAGATATTTTTCAACTTTGTACTCCAACTCTCTTGCCAATGTGTTGAGTCAGTTGGGTTAAGGGTCTGCTGTAGTGGCGGCCATCTTGGATGTTTATCCTGTAAGAGCAATGTTAAATTAAAAACCATTTATTTCGTCGATTTTTTTATCATCTATACTTATAAAAGCCAAATACCATTGACTCATCACAGTTTCTCCAAAACCACGAGGCCTACAAACATGAAATTTGGCGCTAATACTCTTTATAGGCTCTAGACGCGCACTAAGAAAGGGTTTCTGAAAATTCGAAATTTTAGGGAGGGTTTGGGGGGGTCAAAGTTACAAAATCACGATTTCTCTAAAACCATCGAACGGATTGGAATGAAATTTGGTATGTAGCTTCTCCTAGGGCCATATGTGCTCACTAAGAAAGGGTTTCAAAAAATTCGAAATTTTAGGGGAGTTTTGGGGGGGTCAAAGTTAATAAAAATCCCCATAAGAAATGCATAGTGTAATATACTTATTGATATATATATATATTGTTAATATACATTTAACTTTGATTTGTCTATCCGTGCAAAGCCGGATCGGGAAAGCTAGTACAATATATTTCAGTCTCGTTTTAACCACAGTTACAATACGCACCCGTTTTGCGTTTCACATTTTTTTAAATCCCATTCATTTGTCCCGTAATTACATTTTGTATAGGGGGTTATATAGGTTACAATTTTACAATCACCCAAAACACTAATAAACACTATAAAGCTAAAACGAAACAAATTCCAACCTGCCTTTTATGACCCAAGTGTGGACCTTTTTGGCAGTTAATAATAATCAATTTTTACGTTGATTATATCAATGTTCTAAGTACACGATGAACTTTTGTATTGCCGATGTTATGGGTCTGACGAAAAAAGGAAAGTTTGACGTTGGTTTATTAAGGTTTTACTCGAAACCGAGTGTCCGATTTTAATGAAATTTGTCACTGTTCAACTGGCTGCTAGACACGTAGTTTCTGAAACAGAAGGGAAATAATGTTTTTGGAAATGGAAATAGATTTTGGGCTCGGGAACAGTAAATAGTTGCAAGATAGAAAGTTGTTTATTTTGTTTATTTACACAAGCGATACGAGACATGCTCTAACTTCCTGCTTTGAAATTGTTTGGTAACGACATTTTCAAAATTAAATAATTCGACCACGCAGCTGGACCGCTGACGTGAGTTGAGCAAATGTCCAAAATTAAGTTTATATGCCTATATTTTAGGGTTTCAACCAACAATTTGGGAAGTAGGTCTACTCACGAAGGCGTTGAACAGCTGTCTGTGTGTACGCAATATATTAGTAGAATTTTTTTTGCGCCTAGGGGCCTCGCGAGTTTGCACCACTTGGCTTCGAAACGGGTACTTCTATGGTATTTGACGTTTTGATCGATTTTGGGGGAACCAAGCCAGCTATTAGGTCGTGTAAAAAAACAAAATGTGCAGATTAACATCCTACATTTATATTTTTAGAAAATTAAAAAAAAAATTCATTATTGTAGTAAAGATTTAAAAAAATAATTACTTCCGGTCAAAAAACGTACTTGCGGTTGTTGGATTTTTTGGCTAACGAACTCGTCCGAGCGACGTAGACAACCAACATGTGTACCAAATTTGGACCAAATCGGACTTAAAATGCGGCACACATACATACATAAATATAGGCCCTATACATATATATGTATATGATTTTTAATGACACTCCAAAACGTGTTCTGGGGACCATGATCGGTGCTCATTTACTACTCCCGACCTTGGGTCTTACCATAAGGGCCAGTGCAATAGCTCATTTTTCCTATGGAAATTCACTAAAAATACAGGCGAAGGCTACGTTTTTGAATTTTTTGAAAATCTGTCGTGATTTTACCGCACATCGTTTGAAAGTATTTAAAAATGCTATGAACAGTTTTACTTTCTCACTATAGGCCCTACTATAGTATAAAGAAAGTATAGTGATCACGAAAAAAATCGTTGTTCAGATTTTTGTGGAAATATCCGTTTTGAGATCTCCTGAGTCTAAAAAAGTGGTTTTTACAAAATATCTGTCTGTATGTATACAAAGCTAGAGAGAAAACTATTTGATCGATTTCGAACAAATTTGCAACAAACATATCAATCATTAGGCCTGTATAGATACACGAAAAAGATTTTGAATTTTTTTAAAAAACAACCCTAAAAAATCAGTTATTTTTTTATAAAAGAACTGCTCTAACGATTTTTATCAAATTTGGCTTATTTGTAGCCCTTAATGTACCCTATATAATAATGCAAAAAACCGCATCTTTCTAAAAATTCTCATTCAGCTATTAATAGTAATATTTATCAGTTACCCTCCTACTTTAACGTATCCCCTCTCCTGATTTAATACAATTATGAAGTCACAGTGAATCTGTTTGATAATTTAAATATGTTTGTGAGAAAGTATGTGCCAGTTCCTGGTACCGTTTATTCTTTTTAAAATTACAAACTTTCTAATTTGAGCCGGCAATTTTTTTACGATAGCAGTAAAGAATGACAGTTTTTCATCAAAACGCTAAATGAATCGGTTTAGCTAAATGAATTCAAAACAAAATACTGGTTTGAATTTAAATATCTTAAGAAAAGAGCCCCTTAACCCCCAATAGGTACACAGAAATTGAAATAAGTATTTTTACAATTTCTTTCTTATGCAAATTATAAATCGATTCTCACACAAATTCTTTAGCATTTTACCAAAAAGAGATTGTGCACTCCGCTACACTTTGTCCACAAACACGGAAATGTGTAGTGTGTCTTACTATAAATAACGCCCCAACATTTGGATACACTTTTATGTCCAGTCTACAAACAGTATTTGCAGTTTGTTTCTCTGGAAAGAAGTAATTCTACCTCTCGGTGAAATAATGTCCGGCAGGCGTGAACGCGTTGACCACTCCAATCAATGTGAAACACCGAGGCTGGAAATCAATAACTACCCTCCTCGCTGCACCCCCGGACCACCCTCCGATATGTGTTCGCCCTTCGAAAAAACTCCGCTCCGCAGATATATAAAAAGAATCCATAACCAGAAGCCGAAGTGGGGTAGTTTTTTTGTGCAGTGACCAGCGCCTTCTATGGGCAGGAAGTAATAAATAACGTTTTCCCGTTGCTATGGCTACTGCTAGAGGCGGAGCTTGGAGTCGACTTTTTTCTCCGGTTTTCTTTTAACGTTTAAAAAAATGACCGCCGTTAAAATACGAGAGAAAACCGGCGCAGATGAAATTCTGAGAAATAAGAAGCGATTTTCTATTGAAGTCAAGTATAGCGTGATCGGTGAAGGATGAACTTTGGTATTCTCACTAATGGATTTGAACACATTGTGTAGAATTGAAAATAAAATATGTTATTTATTAGAACTGAGAATGGCTAATTTGTCATGAAACGCGCTTGTCAATTAATTTTGTGTGAATATTAGTGTTACTTCGCCTATATTATTTTATTAGCTTCACACGCCAAGTGTTTGTCCTCTCAATATCATTTATAGTTTTACACTGATAACACATACATATTTAGTTATTGTTAATATTAAGTTAAGGGTGTACAATAAATACCACTCGAGTAAAAGCATCGAATCCAGTGAGCGGGGTCAGCCTGGCCTATGATATTACATTGGTAAAGCGCTCGAACACGACTAGAATCAGTTGTGCATTGCATGCATACTGATATTTAGATTTGCTTGATTAAACACCAACGTACGATACACATGGATGCAGTAGGTTACAGCCTTACTCTCTTTAATAAGCTTGATCTTATCTAAAGTAAGAAAACTGTGAAGGTTCAACAAAAATACTTTACTCTAACAAAACACGCAATGCATTGTGTATTGAAAATTTTCCCAATACGGGGTTTGATGTGCGAAGCACGCAATGCTCTGTGTATTGAAAATGTTTAGAATACGGGGGGGGGGGGGG
>JAGFPH010010844.1:19580-37697 GCA_018207615.1 Philaenus spumarius
GGGGGGGGGGGGGGGGGGGGGGGGCTATAAGGTCGTGTAAAAAACAAAATGTGCAGAATAATCTTCTATATTAATTTTTCTTGATAAACTCCCAAACAAATTTCATTCTAGGAAGAAAAATCTCAAAAAACTATTACTTTCGGTCAAATAACATGCCTCCGTTATTGGATGTTTTGGGTAACGGACTTGTCCAAGCTACTTAGAAAACCATCGTGTGTACCAAATGTGGGCCAAATAGGACTTAAAAAATATATATAATTTTTAATGACACCCCAAAACGTGTTGGTCATTGAAGCGATCTTAGGTCATAACAGTCATTGCGATAGCTCATATTTCCTATGAAAATTCGTTAATAACATAGTTTTTAAAAATTAATTAATAATTATAGATGAATTTCTGGTTGGAAAGTTTCATAAGGGTATAGAATATTTCCAATGAAATGAAAATAAACCGACTATGCGAATTAATCCATCAGCTGTCATGATGACAAAACAGCTGATTTGGATAAAGACGGGATTCGTTGTTTATTGCATTGTTATCTCAGTATAAGTAGCAAGCTTGTCCAGACGGCACAAACGTCTAATGTTGTCTCTTCGTATTCTTATTTTATTTAATTCGTTTTCTAATTGGTTTTTGTTTGTTATTTCACAGAAAATGAGATAAATGTGTGGGCCTATATTTTGATATGTTGAAGATAACTTTATTATCCTCGTGTAGTGATGGTGAATGGTTGAGTTGCATTAATTATTTCGCCCTTTGTTACTTTTACTCTGCTTTTGCTTTAACTTTCATGGAGGCCTAATGACATGTACAGGGCGAAAACTCAAAATGCTCGCCTTAAAACAGCTGAAGAGGGCTTTTCCACTCTGTGCTCATATAATGAAGGATGGAATCAGATAGAGGACAACATGTAATGTAGGCTAGAACCGTTCCGTATTGAACCAAGAGGATCTAAAGTGAAAAAACAACTGAAAATCTTGTTTTCGTTCTGTTTATAAACAAATATGTTCGATTTTTGAAATTAAAATTCGGAGGAGGTTCGTAAACCTGCAGATGGTAGTCTAATATTATAAACAAAACAAATAGCAATAAATAAAACTTCAATTAATACGACCACGCAGCACAACCACTGAAGTGAGTTGATTATTATATAAATAGTAGGGTCTATGTATATTAAGGCACAATCATGCAGTTGTTTATTCCTACACCATGTGCTGGTGATATTCGGAAACATTTTAAATTATGTAGTGGGTTCCTAAATAACTAACTGTTTACGAAAATCTTTTTAGAGACTAAATTCAATATTTCTCAAGAACCACTTGAAGTACATTATTCAAATTTTTACCACTTACTCCATACATCTTTAGCTAAATAATTAGGTAGATTTATGTTTGTAATTTGTATACATATTATAAATTTAAAAATAGTTTTTAAAACAGTAAATACAAATTTTTTTAAAAAATGTTAAGTTAGATCAAAAAAATATTTGAGGTGTATTGACATAATTCTACCTAAATCTGTGGTAGACTGTATTACCTTTAAGAAAAATTAGGAACCAGCAAAATCCGTTAAGTTCTTTTTGAGTACTTGAAAATGCCTCGGCAAAATCATCGCAATCCCAGTTTTATTATTTTTTTTCTATGATAAAAGTCAAACATTTTATGTTTCATATTGTTGTATTTTTTTCAGCATATACTACACCAGGGAAAACATTTTCAAGACATTTTTACCATTAATGCAAAATATCACCCTTTTCAGTAGCAAATCCCCTTAAAACTACTGTTGCGTTTGAATCTACAGTTGATTGTATAAAGTATTTTGTTTACTGACTGGATTCGGGTTTTTTCCTCGTTTTGTTGACAAATAATCACGATCCATCAAATCCAGACAACATATTAATCACGTAGAACGTATCAGTAAAGCTGATGCTAAATATTTTATGTGTTTTCTAATCGTATAAGCCTTATTGAGCGGATCATTTACAAACCACACGTTTCAGTAGTCCTAAACTTAATAGTGAATTGCCAAAGGAAAGGTGAGCCCTTATGGTGAGACCTAAGGTCGGGAGTGGTAAATGAGCACCGATCATGGTCCCCAGAACACGTTTTGGGGTGTCATTAAAAATTACATATATGTATATAAGTGTTCGCACTCTAGCGGCCGTATTTTGAGTCCGATTTGGTACACACGTTGGTGTCCAGATTTTGTTAGACTTTTATCCAACAGAATAAAATGTAGAGTATTGTTCTGCGTATTTTGTTTTTTTTACACGACCTTATAGGTTGCTTGGTTCCAAGAAAATCGATCAAAACGTAAAATACCGTAAATGTACCCGGTTCAAATGGGGGGGGGGGTTTTCACCGTGGGGCATCTTCCGATCCGAGGCCCAACGGCCTAGTTTACGAGGCGAAGCGAAACAGTCCATAAGCCGAGGCCTCAAGGATCAGCGGGGGCCTCAAGGATCAGCCGGGGCTGGACGCCGAGTTACAATCAAATTCTACTAATATATTTCGTACACAGAGCCAGCTTTTCTACGCCTTCGTGAGTACAACAATTTCCCAAATAGTTGGTTGAAACCCTAAAACATATAAATTTAGTTTTGGAAATTTGCTCAACTCACGTTAGCGGTTCAGTTTTTATTTTGCAGGCAAACTAAGAATTATTATTAAAACAGCTCAGAAATCCGAATTTGACTCGGACGCCATGGATTTCTTATCGCCAACAGTTTTATCCTAATAAATCAAAACTAAGGATATGCTTATGCTTAGGAAATAATTTAATAATTGGTTTGCTAACCAATAAACAAATGCTAATTCTCCTGACATTTTCTACATAAGGTAGCGTGTGTTAAAAATGTCAACCATTTGACTAAACTAATTTACTAAGTATATACGTTGTTTCCGTTGTATAAAGTTCAGCGAATACTATAATTTACTAGCATCTGCAGGTTGCTTCAACCAATACTTCAGACTAGATAAAATATCACCAAAGTTGCAGATATGGAAAATTACACGGATCTTAGGAACTATTGAGTTAATCTGGCAGGACAAGTTTTGAAATGAATTCTTATACATAATTGCATCGCTTGAACTGTTTTTAGAGAATTAATTGCATATTGTAAAAGCGTAAAGTACTGCTATGATGGTGTACTATGTCTGCATGTAACATATGGCGTTATTTATTAAGGAAATTCAGTATAATATAGGCTAATAAGCAGGTATTTAGAACACAGAAACAAATTATTAGGGCCATTTTCAAACGTAATTATTACGAATCGTGTAAACCAATTTCCAAAAAGCAAAATCTATTACCTTTGTATAACCCCGTTTGAACTATAAATATTATACGGAGTACTTTAAATGGGGGAACCTTCCTTTCTTTTCAATGAAGTTTAAAAATCTATTTTGTTGCAATGTAAAAACAATTGCTGCCGTGTTTCAATATGGCGGCCAACTTTGAAATTCGTTAAGGAACACCCTGTATTTTATAGTTTTCAGGTGTAAAACAATATTTTAAAAATGTTTTATTCTTGGGTATTTAAAAAATATCTTTAGCCGTTTAGGAATTACAGAAATAAAATTCACTTTTAAAAAGTGATAAAGTGATAAAAATAGGGATTAAGTTTTTAAAATTCAATACCCCCAATTTTTATAATGAAATTTGGCACTTTTTCAATATTGATTTCCACGTCACTTTAGATATTACAAAAATAAGGGCACTTTCCTATTAAAACTTATTTATACCCCCAACGGATCAAAAATTAGCTAATGCTATTGATTTAGGAGGAAATCAATTATGTGTAGGCCAATCAAACAAAAAATTTTAAGAACTTTAAGTGCCTGAATTCCTAACCTGCTAAAGATTTTTTTAAAACATCCAAGAATAAAATATTCTTAAAATATTGTTTACACCTGAAAACCCCGTAAAATACAGGGTGTTCCATAAGAAATATCAAAGTTGGAACACGGCGGCAATTGTACATTTCACAAAATAAATGTTTAAACTTTATTGAAAAGAAAGGAAGGTTCCCCATTTAAAGTACTCTGTCATATTTATAGTTCAAAAGTAGCTATTGTAACATTTTAGGTGGGACACCCGGTATTTACTGGGTATGCTATATTTCGTTGAGGCAAACTTTACAAAATATACACAAGTATCCTACTTACACAGGGCAAGGAATTACTTACAGTAACTACTATCCTCCTGACAGAACAAACATGTTTGAAGCTTCTCCTTGTTACATTGGAATTAGATTGTATAATAAACTATCATCTCATATTAGGTCGCCTGTCCAACAAATTCTAGAAGGGCTCTTCTTTCTATTCTGCAGTAGCTAAAGAGTCTCTATAACCTCAAAATCACAAATCCATTTCACCACGAAAGCCACTGTGTCATAAAAAAAAATGAAAATAAGGATTTTCATAGGAATGTTTAAAGGTGGCCTTCAATTGTTGACATAATGGTTTTTACTGCTAACAGAAAGTAGAGAAGGTCACCTTTGTTGTTAAAGAAATAGTTTCAAAGGTCTGAACAGGAACTTTGTTACAACAAATTATTGAGGGCGGGGCAAAATCTAAGAGTCTAGGACCGAGGGCCAGTTGCCTAAAAACTTTGACGAGGGTAATTTGACAGCCAGAGGCTTGGCGGAGCGAGGGCCAGCCGGCTAAGGATCAGTGACCAGTTCTACTGTGCGGTGGGTGTGCGGGTGGAAAGGTTTTAATTATCGTTTATGTATTCCGATAACAGTATGATTATAATATTTATATAATTATAATAGTTCGTCGTATTATCACTTTATATAATTAGAATTAAAAAAAAACTAGAGGACTTACCTAAACTGTTTAGTCACAGTATTTTGCCGATACAGTATGATTATAATATTTGTATAGTTATTAACCATAAAAACTCTTCCATAGAAATTAGTTTAGAGTCGTACTCTATGCATTTAATCTTACCCCTCCCCTGAATCACTTCCGCTCTGGGGAGTCGACTGGCCCTCGGCCCTACCTGGCTGTTTTGACAGTTTTATGACCCACACGGCAAAAGATCGGCTGGCCCTCACTCCGTTTTCCAAAATCTAAACCTTCCCAACTATAGTCAGTACTTTAAGACCTTTTAATGTTCTACAAGAATCTCAACATGTCCTTCACATTATTGAAAAACATTCCCCATATTTTCCGCACCTTTTCCTTTTCCCCAATATTTGCCGCAAACTTAAAAATTCCCTATTTTGGGGAAAAAACCCAATCTGGCAACGCTAGTCTGGCGACCTGGCGCAGTGCACGGCATGTCAGTGTTGCCACAATAACAAGAGTTGGAACTAAATTTCCCAGAACATCGTTTAAAATAAAGACAATGCATTTAATAAATAACTAATGAGCTTGACTTGTGAGCCCCGTGCATCACTGAGGATGGCGACATTGTCGTTGAAACGCGTTTGAGGTTAGTAAACGTATATATTGTGAGATTTGTGTTCAGGTTTTATTTTATCTACAATGCATTTATTTTGTTCGGAAATATTTTGATTTGCCCATCGTTTTTGCATTGGAAATTATAACTTGCTTGTTATTTGTGAATGTTGGTAATTAACAACAAACACTTTCGAAACCTAGACTTAAAGTCGGAGTTTTTGTGCACAATTTAATCCAAAAATAAAAATTCCCACTTTTTTCAAAGTCTCAAATTTACCAACTTTTTGGATTTTAAAAGTATTGGAGGATTGACGCCCCTCGCTCCCCATAGCGACGTCCATGGGTCTGAATCGCAACCAAGTTAAAATAATTCGACCACGCAGCTGAACCGCTGACGTGAGTTGAGCAAATTTCCAAAATTAAGTTTATAGGCCTGTGTTTTATGGTTTCAACCAACAATTTGGGAAATAGGTCTATTCACGACGATGCTGAATAGCTGCAAAATGCTTCGCACGCCATTCCGCATATTGGGAGTATCTTCAATACAAAAAGCATTGCGTGCTTCGCACGCCATTCTGCATATTGGGGGAATTTTCAATATACAATGCATTGCGTGCTTCGCACGCCAACACCACGGTAGAATCCACCACACGGCTTTGAACCGGGTACTTCTATGGTATTTTACGTTTTGGTCGATTTTGGGGGAACCAAGCGAGCCATAAGGTCGCGTAAAAAAAATGTGCAGAATAACATCCTACATTTATATTTTTAGAAAAAACTAAAAAAATGTCATTCTCGTAGTAAAAATCTCAAAATATAGTTATTTCCGGTCAAAAAACGTACTTCCGGTTGTTGGATTTTTTTGGCTAATGAACTCGTCCAACATGTGTACCAAATTTGAACCAATTCGGACTTAAAATGCGGCCGCTAGAGTGCGAACACATGTATACATATATATATGAATTTTAATGACACCCCAAAACGTGTTCTGGGGACCATGATCGGTGCTCATTTGCTACTCCCGACCTTGGGTCTCACCATAAGGGCCACTGCAATAGCTCATTTTTCCTATGGAAATTCGCTAATAATCGTCCACTGCATTAAGCTAGTATTATATTGATATTGTGATAGCAATAGTGGAGATGATGAAAACACGAAATGTTTGTTTAAGAGTTTGTCTTGACGTATTTGGCTAAACCAGTACATTCTCGTAAAACCATTAACTGACAATCAAGTCGTTACTGTTCAGATAAAAACACAAGCAACGGAAATGGAACTGATCTTAATACCCCAATAAAACTATTAACAAAATGTGAAGTAAAATTAAACAAATGGCCCTGTCATTCTAATCGTTTGTTAAGTACCTCTTTTGTAATTTTATATTTTTAACCAATAAGAAACATATTTGTCTGAATTAGGTTGTCCGTTGTGTTTTGTCGTGGAATGTTGAAAACAGGAAATGAGTCACAAGGTGTTTAAGTTTAGCGATTACGTATAGGCTACTTATCCGTGATATTGCATTCACTTGAGTAGTTGTATTCTGGGTAGCTTTGCCTGGAAGAAATCAGCTGTTTTTAAGTTACAGCTGATCAGAAATTGTTAAACTATTAAATATATTTACCCGAGGAGAATTTGAGCCGATAAAAATCAGTGACGTTTCACAAACTCTTCGCTAAACACACGCGTATCCAAATTAAGCGTTCTGTTGGGAAATTCTTGTTAAAGTATTTATTTAAAATGAAGAAGAAAAACAATGAGTTCAAATGAGAATCAGGTTAATGGTTCTAGGGGTAAAAATACAGACATACGAACGTTATATTATATACTCCGACCCCTGCTCGCTTCGCTCACCCACCCACCCCTGTAGATACTTTTTACGAAGCAAATTGAAACATATTATTTTATTTTCTGATATTGATTACATGCTCTGACATTTTCACGGATATTACGTTTGATCAGGACAGATGCACTCGGATGGGGTAGCGTGGTGGTTACCCAGATCCTGTAGCACGCGCAATATGGCCACCACAGTTTTTGTGTGAATGACAGGATGATTTTTTAGATATAATAATCTAAAAAACCCGTTGTTTGTCGGACAAAACTAACCGGTTCTAAATTTGTCAAATAGGTTGCTATGGTAATAAACGTAAACGCTTCCAAGGAATGTGCATTGGTTCAGTGTAGGCCTAACCTAAAATTGCTTTTGATCCAATCGGACATTTTATTTACAATGTGTAACAACACATGTTTGAATTATAATACAGTAAGCATTTAACGATTTTTGTTTGTGTTTGCTTTTATTCGGTTAAAGTAACGTGGAAAGGCTGTTGTGAAGAATAATCAACCGATTCTAAACTTGCTAATTTGGTTGATATGGTAATGAATGTAAATGTATTCAACAAACATGTGTTGCTAAGCTTTTGAACCGAATCAGATGTTGTATCTGTTATAACTAGGGGTGGGAGTGAACCTCCGTATTGTCCCCATTGTTACGCTTTAAAATAAAAATTGTGCAAATTCCTTTCTTGATTTGAGTCTATGATCCCATAAAGATATACTGTACTTTCAAATTTGCATATTTTTATCTTAAGTAGGTTTTGCTCCACATTGATTCTGTCGGTCAATCGTGGCACACAAAACATATCGGCAAAAATAAATGCAAGGTTACAATTATGCAAATAAAGGAAATATTGTTGTCAACAGCCTAATATGTTACAATAGGAACAGATTTGACTGTTGTACGAAGATATATATATAGGACCACTTTTATGAATTTCTAATACTTTCTGCCTCTTCGTTTGGCTGGTTTTTACTACTTACACTAACTAAATGGTTAAAGATATGTTAAAATAATTTGAGAAAGAAATTCTGATCATAAAAATATGTACTAAAAGTAATGTAACTTGAATAATAAACGTTTGCTGTAAATAATTAAGTGGTTTCAAAAAATAATTGTATTGTCCTACTATTTTTGAGAATACGTGGTACAGTAGTATACAAAATACCTTTTATGTAAAACAACTCTATTATTAATTTATATATGCCGTTGAAACGCGTTTGACTAAATAAACGTATTTTCGTGAGTATTGTGTTCATTTTTATTTTTACTTTTAGAAACTCTACTATTATTTCAGTCGAAAAATCCGACTGGCTGTAATTACTTGAAAACAATTTTCCCCAACTAGATGAAATCCCGGATCTACACCAGAATTCGAACCTGTGATCTGATGCTTAAGTGAGGTACCTACTAACTGAAATGAAATGAAAATTTATTGAAGTTCCTTTTGTGCATTAACAAAATCAAAATAATACATAATTTAAAATTACATTAACAAATGAGAAATCATAATTTATCTTGAAAACAAGTAGCCTACATAAAAATACAGAACCTAAAAATGTCTAAATATATACAGTACAAAAAGGAAAACAATTTAAACCACCTCGACGTTTTGAAAACATGTTTGAGTAATTTAACAAATTCAAGAAACAAAAAATAAAAATGGCCGACCAGCTTCCGAAGATATTATTATCATCAATATCAAGTACTGTACATTTAAAAAACAAAAACTTAAAAACTACAGCTTCGCTGCTTTCCATAACAAGAAAGAAAAATATATCTTGAAAAAACAGACTATATACAATTTACCTCAATACATATATCTACATGTAGACGTGTACATACAAAAACATACACACACAATACATACACATATACATATATGTATAGGATGTACAGGATGTATAGGAGGCAACTAACTCCTTAGCAAGGCTGCCTTATTATTATAAAAATGAAAATATGTTATAAGGAGAGAAATGGGGAGAGAAAGTGAGAGATAATTTATAATTACTATTTCTCTCGAGCTAATGAATATGTAGTTCTCTCCTGCATCAAACAATCTAAAAGTAACAATTTCCCCCCTTCCCCCGTCCCCATACAGTGCTTTGGATGATCGCAATGCGAAGAGACAAATCTGTGCCCTCTGCCCTACATGACATAACTTGGTAACATCTGTGTTTTGGCCCAATGTGTGTCTATTTTTTACTTTTGAAGGGTTTGTGGTCTATTTCCTGGGTTACAACCCCTGACATGTCCGGCTCTGAACAGGAAGCAGTAACATCTTATTGGTCGAGACAGGGGTAGACGTGGAACGTGCTTGTCTATCTTGGATGTTACCAAAATAACGAAGTACGAGCGCATTAGTCTAGTGTAGTAGGTAAAGTGAATTAAGAACAGATAAATACATTTTACTTTCTCACTATACTATAGTATAGAGAAAGTATAGTGATCGCAAAAAAATTGATGTTGAGATTTTTGTGGAAATATCCGTTTTGGGACCCCTGAGTCCAAAAAAGTGGTTTTTACAAAATGTCTGTCTGTATGTATGTCTGTATATATGTCTGTATGTAGTCTATGTATGTATGTATACAAAGCTAGAGAGAAAACTATTCCATCGATTTCAACCAAATTTGCATCAGACATGCCAAGTAGGCCTGTGTAGATGCACGAAAAAAGGTATTGCAATTTTTTGAAAAACAACCCCCTTTTTGGCCAAAAACCCCCAAAAAAATCAGTTATTATTTTTTTATAAAAAAACGCCTCTAACGATTTTGATAAAATTTGGCTTATTTGTAGTCCTTAATGTGCCCTACCATATGCAAAAAATCTCATCTTTCTAAAAATTCTCGTTTAGCTAATAATAATAATAATAATAACTTATTTTGGGGGTTTTTTGGCCATAAAGGGGGTTGTTTTTCAAAAATGTCCAAAACCTTTTTTCGTGCATCTATATAGACCTAATTGACGTGTTTGGTGCAAATTCGTTCGAAATCGATCGAATAGTTTTCCCTATAGATAATAATAATAATATTTATTAGTTAATCTCCAACTTTAATAAAAAATCACCTCTCCTACCCCACCCTACAAGTTACAGTGAATCTGTTTAATAATTTAAATATGTTTGTGAGAAAGTATGTGCCAGTTCCTGGTACCGTTTATTTTGCATGTTTTAGGAAAAGTAAGAGATCCATTGATTGGTGTTTTAGAATTTTTTTTTTAAATGTTATCCTCATATTAAACATTTAAAAGTGATATATGGCGTTATTTTTTGGGGAAATTCAGTATATATAATAAGCAGGTCTTTAGATCACAGAAACAAATTATTAGGGTAATTTTCAAACGTAATTTTTACGAATCATGTAAACCAATCTTCCGAAAACATAAACTATTCATTGCCTTTGCCATGTAAATACCGGGACTCCCGCCAAAAATGTTACAATAGCTAACTCTTGAACTATAAATATAGAGTACTTTAAATGGAAACCTTCCATCATTTTGAAAGCAGTTTAAAAATCCATTTTGTGAAATGTAAAAATTGCCGCCATGTTCCAATATGACGGTTAACTTTGAAGTTTGTTATGGAACACCCCGTATCTTATGATCTGTCAAGTGTAAAAACAATATTTTAAGAATGTTTTATTGTTAAGTTTTTTTTTTTATATATTTTGCCGTTTAGGAATTACAGGCACTTAAAGTTCAGAAAATGAGATGTTTGTCAAGCCTAAAAATAATTGATTCCCACCTAAAAATGATACAATAGCAAATAACAATAAGGGGTACAAATAGTTTAAATAGGGGAAAAGTAGGCATTTTTTTTAAATTTTGTAACCCCTAATTTTTATAATGAAATTTGGCACTCTTCCAAAATTGATTTCCATGTCAAATAAATGAACTATATTATATATAACTATATTTTATAAATAAATACTATGTAAACAATGTACTATAACTATAGGCCTACAGATTAATGTGATAGAACTAAGATAGTGAACATTTCAAAACACAATAACACAATTTTACTTTTGGAACGATCCAATTTTATTTGTAGAGGGAAGACGAGTTGGGTAGTGACTCTTATGGTGACACCTAAGGTCGTGAGTAGCCAATGAACACCGATCATGGCCCTCAGAACACGTTTTGGAGTCATTAAAAATTGTATTTATATACTGTATCAGCTGACCCGTACGGCGTTGCCCGTGGTGGTTGGTATTTTCAGTCGTTTTAACGTAATTGTATTCTTTTTAAGTGTTCAGTCAGTGAGTGGTATTTGGCTTTTATATATATAGATCTTAAATAATAAAAGCACTATTGTCATAGGCCTAATAATAAAAGATCTGAAATTATGATTTTAGTAACTTTGATCCCCCAAAACCCCTCCAAAAATGTCGAAATTTTCCATACCCTTTCTTAGTGAGCACTTATGGCCCTAGAGGAAGCTACATACCAAATTTCATTCCAATCCGTTCCGTAGTTTTTAAGAAATCGTGATTTAATAACTTTGATCCCCCCCAAACCCCATCTAAAATTTCGAATTTTTTTAAACCCTTTCCTAGCGAGCGCCTATGGCCCTAGAGGAAGCTACATACTAAATTGAATTCCAATCAGTTCGGTAATTTTGGAGAAATCGTGATTTAGTAATTTTTACCCCCCAACCCCTCTAAAATTTCCAATTTTTTAAAATTCTTTCTTAGTGAACACTTATGGCCCTAGAGGAAGCTACATACCAAATTTCGTTCCAATCCGTTTAGTAGTTTTGGAGAAATCTAGATTTTTAGTTACTTTGATCCCCCCCAAACCCCCCTAAAATTTAGAATTTTTTGAAATCCTTTCTTAGCACCTATGGCCCTAGAAGAAGCTACATACCAAATTTCATTCAAATCCGTTCGGTAGTTTTGAAGAAATCGTTTTTAATATCTTTGATCCCCCCCAAACCCCCCTCCCTAAAATTTCGAATATTTTCAAACCCTTTCTTAGTAAGCACCTACAGCCCTATAGCCCTAGAGGAAGCTACATACCAAATTTCATTTCAATCTGTTCGGTAGTTTTTGAGAAATCGTGATGAGTGAGTGAGTGAGTGGTATTTAGCTTATATATATATATATATATAGATATGTAAATATATGTGTTTGCACTCTAATGGCCGCATTTTACGTCCGATTTGGTCCAAATTTGGTACACACGTTTGTTTTGTAAGTAACAACCGGAGCATTTTTTAAAGATTTTTCGTACTATAGTAAATTTTGTTTTGTTTTACCTAAATAAGTCAATATAGGAGATTATTTTGCACGTTTCGCTTTTTTTACACGACCTTATAGCTCGCCTGGTTGCCCCAAAATCGATTAAAACGTAAAATACCAGTACTTGGTACAAATCCACGAGGATGATATTACCGTGGGCAGCTTCTGTTACAAGGACGGGATGCAAACTCGCGAGGTGGAAGCAGCACGTTAGCTGGGGTTGGAGGCTGAGGTGAAAACGAATTCTACTATTTTCCGTTCTCACAGGCAGCTATTCAACGCCTTCGCGAGTAGAACAATTTCCCAAACAGTAGGTTGAAACTTTAAAACATGTAAAGTTAATTTTGGAAATTCGCACAACTCACGTCAGCTTTTCAACAGGGTGGTGAAAATTGTATCTCTATGATGTCGTACTTTCAAAGAAATCAAAACTTTTATAGGAGCACTTGTTTATCAGCGTAGATTATCTCCTGTACACCAATATACTGTAGTTACAACACGAGGCAAGCAGGCATTCAAAGTGTGTACAGCGGCTATTTTGTTACAAGAAATGCTTTATCTTCTGTTTGGTGTTTCCAGATTTGTATTTATGACTTTTAGTTTGTTAGTTGTTTCTCTATCTTTTTGTATTATCTCTGTTAGGAAGTAGATTAATAAAAAATATTTGTTCTGATTAGAATGTTGACACAGTCTTAGAGCAAACTAACCAGAGCTCAAAGAAACGTTTACTAAGAATGTAGTGACCAAGGTTGTGGTAGTCTAAAGATAGTTGCGTGTATCGTTTAAACAGATTTTATTTAATGATGTAGAAACATTGGCGTAATTATTTTTTGGAAATATAGTTTCTACTTTAGGCTATTGATCTACTGTTTATTTTTGAAAATGTCAGATTTGGTAGATTTACCACAAATACTAGCTCGTAACGAGTGAGGCTGACAGCGAGTATCCGGCGCCTTTTTCTCGGCTAGGAAATGGTATCTGGTGTTCCATGCTGGGGGTGAACTACCGTATCCTGTAAAAGATCTTACACTTATGCGACCGCCAAATAAGTTCTGATACGGGTTGAATCACGGGAACGATCAAGGCTACCAACAAGGATTAGCGATTTGAATGTTTTTTACTTTCTCACTATACTATAGTATAGAGAAAGTATAGTGATCACAAAAAATCGATGTTGAGATTTTTGTGGAAATATCCGTTTTGGAGCCTCCTGAGTCCAAAAAAGTGGTTTTTACAAAATGTCTGTCTGTCTCTTCGTATGTATGTCTGTCTGTATGTATGTTATGTATGTATGTATGTATGTATACAAAGCTAGAACGAAAACTATTCGATCGATTTCAACCAAATTTGCACCAGACATGTGAAGTAGGCCTGTATAGATTCACGAAAAACGGTTTTGAAACATTTTGAAAAACAACCCCCTTTTGGCCAAAAAAACCCCAAAAAATCAGTTATTATTTTTCTATAAAAAAAACGGCTCTAACGATTTTGATAAAATTTGGCTTGTCTTTAGCCTTTAATGTGCCCTACCATATGCAAAAAACCGCATCTTTCTAAATATTCTCGTTTAGCTAAAAATAATAGTAATAACTGATTTTAGGGGGTTTTTTGGCCTTAAAGGGGGTTAAATTTAAAACCTTTTTACGTGCATCTATAAAGACCTAATTGACGCGTTTGGTGCAAATTTGTTTGAAATCGATCGAATAGTTTTCTCTCTAGCTAATAATAATAATATTTATTAGTTAATCGCCTACTTTAATATAAGTATACAAAGCTAGAGACGAAACTATTCGATCGATTTCAACCAAATTTGCACCAGACATGTCCAGTAGGCCTGTATAGATGCACGAAAAAATGTTTTGAAAATTTTTAAAAAACAACCCCCTTTTTGGCCAAAAAAACCCCCAAAAATCAGTTATTATTTTTTTATGAAAAAACGGCTCTAACGATTTTAATAAAATTTGGCTTATTTGTAGCCTTTAATGTGCCCTACCATATAAAAAAACCCGCATCTTTCTAAAAATTCTCGTTTAGCTAATAATAATAATAATAACTGATTTTTGGGGGTTTTTTGGTCTTAAGCGGGTTGTTTTAAAAAAAATTTAAAAACCTTTTTACGTGCATCTATAAAGACCTAATTGACGTGTTTGGTGCAAATTTGTTCAAAATCGATCGAATAGTTTTCTCTCTAGATAATAATAATAATAATATTTATTAGTTAATCTCCAACTTTAATAAAAAAAACTCTCCTACCCCACCCTACAAGTCTGTTTAGTAATTTAAATAATGTATTTGTGAGAAAGTATGTGCCAGTTCCTGGTACCGTTTATTTTACTTTCTCACTATACTATAGTATACAGAAAGTATAGTGATCACAAAAAAAATCGATGTTTAGACTTTTGTGAAAATATCCGTTTTGGAGCCCCCTGAGTCCAAAAAAGTGGTTTTTACAAAATGTCTGTCTGTCTGTTCTTCTGTCTGTATATATGTATGTCTGTCTGTATGTATGTATGTATGTATGTATACAAAGCTAGAGCGAAAACTATTCGATCGATTTCAAAAAAATTTGCACCACACATGTCAAGTAGGCCTGTATAGATTCACGAAAAACGGTTTTGAAACGTTTTGAAAAACAACCCCCTTTTGGCCAAAAAACCCCCAAAAAATCAGTTATTATTTTTCTATAAAAAAACGGCTATAACGATTTTGATATAATTTGTCTTGTCTGTAGCCCTTAATGTGCCCTACCATATGCAAAAAACCGCATCTTTCTAAAAATTCTCGTTTAGCTAATAATAATAGTAATAACTGATTTTACGGGGTTTTGGCCTTAAAGGGGGTTGTTTTTCAAAAAAAAAAAATTAAACCTTTTTACGTGCATCTATAAAGACCTAATTGACGCGTTTGGTGCAAATTTGTTTGAAATCGATCGAATAGTTTTCTCTCTAGATAATAATAATCATATTTATTAGTTAATCTCCAACTTTAATAAAAAATCACCTCTCCTGCCCCACCCTACATGTCACAGTGAATCTGTTTAATAATTTAAATATGTTTGTGAGAAAGTATGTGCCAGTTCCAGGTACCGTTTATTCACTTTGTAGAAGAACTTGAATTGGTCTATTTAAACAGTACAAGGCTGATGTGACAGCTATAAAAGTGCCCGCAGGTCTACTATTTTATTGTTATTTCCACAGTCTAGATTACAGTTTTTCATCTATAACTTTTAAACAAGCCATTAAACATTTATGATATTGTAAACCTGTGTACTTCTTATGATTTCATTTTCAGCTTCGGAACGTTTGAGTTTATTCGCGGTCAGTATTACCAACTGCACGACTGCGGCAATTCTCAGAAACTGTGGAAAAAGTTTCCTACATCAAAACCTCAGAAAGTAAATGCAGCTTTTAAAACGCACTTTTACAGAACCACTAAGCACTTATAGTTCACTTTGATTTATTTTGCAAGAAAGTCAGAATCGATGTACCCGAACGAGACTAAATTTTGGCGAGAAATTAGTTGGACAGTCGTTTAAAAGTTGGAAAAAAAGTGTGAAACTTGTCAATTAAGGTTAGTTAATTACCAAGCACAGTTTCCGTGTGACTTTTGACATCCGGTTCCTGTAGCAGGTTGTAGGACAACAACCGTCTAGTTAGCGGATTCCATTAGTATACGGTTGTTCTTTGATTTATGACTTCGCAGTGTGTCTATGGTCAGTTGTGAACTCTGAGGCTGCGGAAATCTCTTGAGCCGATAAAGACTTACCAGCTAAATGTGGTGTATCTTCAGTTCCTCAAACATTACATAAGGCGTCAAGAGTAAGCTTGATTATTTAATGACACTTCATTGAATATTCATATTTACTTTTTTAAACTTTTTACTAAAACTGAGTAGTCAATATTTAATGTAGAGCTACTGTACGTTTTAAAATTAGAGATTTTCAACATTCGAACCAAGCGTGTTGTTAAAAGTCACAATAATAATTGATTCCAGTGGAGGCGTACCTCTGCGTGCTTCACACGCCACGTCCAAGTTGGCTTCGCTCGGTCAATTAATTGCGAGGTTAATAATTTCAAGTAGCCTGTATGAGAACGTTTCATTTAAATACCAGGGGAAACCCCTGAGTGCTCCGCACCTTGGAACCTTCTATACACATAATCACGTTATGTTTTCTTTATAATAAAGCTGTACGATTAATAATAACCCCAAAGCTAAGATGGTAAATAATGTTAACTGTTGAAATCAAATTATTTCGTATATTTTATAACAGCAGTTATAATAAAACTTAAAAGAACCAGCAAGGCTCAGGTCTACGCTTTAATTAAAACCTTACCAAAAAGTTAAAAATACAAATAATTGCTTCAAAGTTTGAAATTTGCTGTCAATGGAAATATTGGTGCATACAGGTGTTTTGTCTGTTATTTTATTCAATTGGTTGCAATGGTAATAAATGTAAATACATGCGTTGCTTCATCGGTCTAGGCCTAACCTAAGATTTTTGCCGAATAAATTTACAAATATTTAAATAAAAAGTGTTTTTATCGAAATGAATTATAGCCTGTGTTACTCAGGGATAGTGTAGCTTTTTATTAGTAAAACTATTTTTCCAATCGATTCAATAGTTCAAGAGATTACCCCCTACATACAAACAAACAAATAAACAAACTTTACCTCTTTATAATAATATAGATAATTCCTAGTATTATAAGCCAAACGAAATACTCTTTTTGATAAAAACAAGTGTTTATAGCCAGGGCTACGGGGCGCAGGTCTGGGCTTAGCAACGCAAACATTGTTTATTTAATTTTCCTTTTATTGTTTATTGCAACTCCAGAGTGTGCAGTATCATTTTAATAAAAAGGTCTGACTCAAGCCGCAAAATCGTTGAAACATGCATTCGTAATACCGTGTTTCAGATTCTATTTATAAATTAATAATCTGAGAAACTACTTTAAGTTATAAACAAGGCTTTATATTTTTTATAGCTTCAAATATGGAAATTATTGCTTAAAACTCCCAAAAAATGCGTTCAAAATAATCAATTTTTACTCAGTTAAACTGTTGATTAAAATGAGTTGCCGTCGATTTCTTTCAATTATGAGATATAACACAAAATCACAAAGCCTTTAAGAACACTTTAAGATGTTTCACAACTTTTTAGGTTGAAAAACGGCGTCCGAAACACGTTAGTACGAAGTGCATAATTTTGCTGTTTTACGCAAGGTATAGAAGACCCTGAAAATAGTTCTGTAAAGAAATCTACATCAACACGTACAAAGTTACAAAACCTGAACACTTCACAATACCCCCCCCCCACCCTCTCTCTCTCTCTCTCTCTTTCACTAGTCAGCTGCTGACCATAACTCTCTTACTTTTTTTTACAATTCTCTGCCAAAATTAGGTCGACATTTAATGTGTTTTTGTCCGGTTTTGAAAGGACTTCACCCTAATCCCGTAGCCCTTTTTGTGGGAGACCTTTTGCTGGTAACAAAATACAGTGGAATGTTTCTTGACAAAGAAGTGGATGCCCGGCTCCATTCATAACCTTAGTTTTCCTGGAACTCTACTGAGGCGGTCCAGTGAGACAGCAACCTGCGAAACAACAACAGAATATTATTGTAATATGGTCGGA
>JAGFPH010010845.1:15263-27268 GCA_018207615.1 Philaenus spumarius
TCAAAATCGGAAGACTGGTTTAGGCTCTAGGTCTGATAACATCCACACAGACACACAGACACACAGACACACACACAGACATCACTCCGAAAACCACTTTTTTAGGTTCAGGGGGACCCAAAACGGATATTTCCACCAAAAACTCAAACTCGAAAATTTTGACGAATACAATACTTTCTCCATATACTATGGTATAGGGGGAGAAAGTAAAAAAAATTATGAAGCTATCTCAAATACAACTTGAGTTATGTCTGCCACAGTAAATGAAAACGTGTGAAAACAAAACTTTCGTAAAACGGCCTAGAAAAAGACTCAGTTATTTGGAGAATATACATGTACGCGTTTCGTTTTTAGATAAAATAAACCAATTATAAGCATATTATCTATACTTATTATAGGTCTATCTCAAATTATTCAGAAAATCACAGGGAACAAAACTAGGTGGAAAAATTATTGTAATTTTTTGTCATTTTTATCAATATTAAGGTGGAGTGCTCCCTTAAACAATTTAGAGCGTTATCTTTAAAAAATGAATTGTTGCGGCCGATTTAATTAACTGTTATAACATTTAGATAGCAACTACACTATAAGTATATATATTATAGTTTTTCGTTTGAATCGCTGGAGCGATATCGCACAATATAATAGCACTATATAGTATAGCACGGCAGTTATTTGTAAACTAGGAAGCAGCGGAAGCCCACGAAAATCAAAGGCAGATTAATTATAGATCGTGCCGCCCTAACTTGAGGCTAAAACCGTAAAAGATGTCCGACTGAAATGGGACAAAACAGAAAAGTTTCTCACATCGTTGTTCTTAATACGAACTCGTGAATCAGTATATCACATTATAATTAGTTTTATTTTAATATTGAACTTGGGCGTAGCTAATAGGATTGTAAAAGGGTCGGTTGCGGACGGGAGGCAATAAACCCGGCAGGTCAGTTTGGGCTGAATCAAGTTAGAAAGGCACAACCTATAATATTACATGCCTCAAAGTTATGACCAGACATTCAGCAGGTGGGATGCTGATATCGTATTAGTAGTTTGCTTTAAGGGGGGATACTCTGTCCGCCATATTGAATCGGAATAAGTATTTTTTTCGCGTTCATTCGTGGAATAAATTTAAAAATTTGGTTTCATTTTGCAGTAAAAAACACTTTTTTGGACTCAGGGGGTCCCAAAACGGATATTTCCACAAAAATCTCAACATCGATTTTGTTTGCGATCACTATACTTTCTCTATGCTATAGTATAGTGAGAAAGTAAAACAGTTTTATTGTTTTCATAAACGTATGATATAACTAGTAAAAAATGGTAAACTTTATTAATTTTTTACTCAGCTGCAAAAAGAGATTTTGCAAAAAAAAAAAAACCTTAGCACTTAACACTCACAATCCATTTTACTTTACAGCTTTCGTTTTTTGACGAAAATAACACAAAAATATGTTTAAAAGTGAAGGTGTGGTTAGGTTATTTTATCATTGAAATCGGTAGCCAACTTGGCCGTTTTGAATTTAGGGACCCGAGCCTTAAGGAGACGCAGTCCAGCAACTCGTCGTATGAAGACACTGACATCAAGTAGTATTAAAAAGCCTTTATGGGTACTTTCCGTGGTTTTCGAATGCAACACGAAAAATCTCGGAATTTAAACAGTTCGCCAGTACTAGGTGTGTTCCCATCGTCTCTTCTGCCTTTCGCGAAACTCACACAAACAATTCAATAACTGCGTGGCAGCAACACTACACTTCGGTGTCCATGTAGTCCAGTCAAATGGTGTTTTTTCCAGGAAAAAATATAGAAGTTTTTTTCTCACTCTATATGTTTGTTGGGGTGCTGAATCAGAATTTCAACTTCGCTACTTCCTCAGGATATGGTTTCACAACGAAAATCACAAAAAACCTCAAAAATTTCGACTATTTTTAAAGTTTTTTTTACCAAAAAGTCATACAACTTTGCACTTTTAGAGGTAGACTATTATAAAATTAAAGTATATTAAATTTCCTACAAAAAGCATCCCTCAAATGTATTTTTTTGGTTGAACGGTTTGGCCACTAGAGTGCGCTGAAAAAGGGACAAAAATTTCCTACGTTGTGGAAAACCAAGTTTTTTGTTAGTTTTTCGCTTGTAACTCAAAAACTATGCTTGTAACTACAAAAAGCTTGCATTCTGCTGTAACTACATTAAATCCTCTACAAATTGCACACCTTAATTACTTATTTTGGCCAAATTGTGTACCCGCTAGAGCGCGTTGAAATTGTATGTCATATTACGCGAAACCGCCAAGTCAAGAGTCCTTCACCCAAAACTCA
Organism: Philaenus spumarius; assembly: GCA_018207615.1. Lineage (NCBI taxonomy): Eukaryota > Metazoa > Arthropoda > Insecta > Hemiptera > Aphrophoridae > Philaenus > Philaenus spumarius. The sequence continues at coordinate 17,576 of JAGFPH010010845.1, forward strand.
GTAGAGACCTATATTATCACTATTTACTTATTAAAAAACTATTTATTTGGGTTTTATAATTAAGTACCAGGAGACCGAGCTAAAGCCCGATCATAAGCAGGGCCTAGTTCGCTCACGTCAATAACTATTATTGCAAATTTCCGTGAACATCGTTTAGGTTAGGCCTATAACATTAAACAACTAAATAAAGGGTATGTTTATTTAGTAGAAGTATTCGTTGCCATGGTAACTATAAATAGATACAACATTAGGCTTACCTCTAATAAAATACAGTTTAAAAGAAAACAGATTATTATTGTAATGGCATTGAAAACATTTGCATCAGCTGTGCTTCGTTTAAAAGAAAACAGATGATTATTGTAATGACATTGAAAACATTTGCATCAGCTGTGCTTTGTATTGTTTAAAATGGACAAATTTCACTTTTTAATTTAATAAAAAGACGTAGAAAACGAATTTTCCCAGACTGGTGACCATTTCCAATCGATTTCTCGTAGCCAAAAGCCCCATATAAAATCAAAAAATCAAAAATCCTTAGACGGAGATTCCAGATCCATTTAGCAGACAGACAATTATCTCTCGCTTTAGAAGATAAGATAATACATGTAATTTTCCTTAAATCCTTAGACGATTTGACTGGACTAATGGTACAAGTGCACACTGCCATTCACCGATGACGAACTAAGCGATTTTATGCAACAAATACGCTCGTATAAATAAACACCCGTTAAATCGCTAGCGTAAACTGCGCTCGTATAACTAGACACATTTTTTCGTCAAGAGCACGCGAAAAAAACGCCGATTATCCGCTCTTTATGAACATTGCCTAAGATAATTCAACAGTTAGTAGTATATAGAAGACTAGGGAAGGCCCCTGCGTGCTTCGCACGCCAACCCCCAGTGGAACCTTCTAAAAACATATGTTTTATTTATAATAAAGGTGTAGGCTACGATTAATAATAACTTCAAAACTAAGATGGTAAATAATATTAAATGTTCAAATTAAATATTTCTTATATTTTATAACAGCAATTATAATAATGATTAAAAGAACCAGCAAGGCTCAGGTCTACATTTTAAAACCCTAACCTAAAAGCTAGAAATACAAAAATAGTTGCTTCATATTTTGAAATCAGCTGTTAATGGAAATATTGGAGCAAACAGCTATATGATCTGTTATTTTATTCAATTGGTTGCTATGGTAATAAATGTAAATACATGTGTTGGTTTATCATTCTAGGCCTAACCTAAGAATTTGTTCCGACTAAATTTACAAATATTGAAATAAAAAAGGTTTTTATCGAAATGAATTATAGTCTTATGTTACTCAGGGATAGTGTAGCTTTTTATTAGTAAAACTATTTTTTCAATCGGTTCAGTAGTGCCAGAGATTACCCCCTACATACAAACAAACAAACAAACAAACAAACTTTACCTCTTTATAATATTAGTATAGATAGGTAAAGTATGTGAATCAAACTATGCGAAGATATATCAGTGCAATAGAAAGTCTTAACACTTGAAACAAGGCACGCGAAGGTCTAATCAAGACAAAATGTCAAGCTATGACGTCACGTCATCCGCTATTATCTATGACGTCATCGGTCAAGTGCGACACTATTGTTGTTGGTTTCGTCTCCGTCTGTAAGCGTGTCACATTTTACAGAGCGGGGTCGCTTTGGTATTCTCGAATCCAAAACTGAACACATTGTTGAAATATTTGTTTATACAGGGTGTCTCGCAAACGTTCAAACTTTAGCGTGTTATTCAGCTGGTCAAAACTAACAAATAACTAGTAAACCCACGTGAAAAATCACAGGCTGATTAATTAGATACTACACATTAGAAATACACAATTTAAAAAAACAAACTATTTACAAACAACATAAAGGCCTACTTATCTATAGTCTGTAGAAACAGTGATGCGCTCTAAGCCATAAAATCGACCCTCGCTCCCACACGCGCAGATACACTCACATGGCCTACCTGCTTCATGGTTCTCCTTAAGCCCTTGTGCTACAAAATCACATTTTTCTAACCGTTAACTTTACTCAATTTTTACTCTAATTACTGAACTCTAAATATTATTCCTCGCAAAATGAGTCCAAACACGGTACAATTGTGACAACTCTAAGCGGTTTTACGGTCAGTAGGTTACAAAATCATAAATTTGACTTCTTAAAAATGGTTATTGACATTTTATTTGAATTAGCACGATCACAATAACATACATAATTACAATAATTCTAGAAGTGATTTCAAACGTATGCAAAAAAAAGAAACTAAAAAATCAGAATAAATATAACAGTGAACGTAAACTAAGAGTAAAATCAAAATAATTACAAATTCGTTTTGCAATGTTACTGTACAATAACTAATAAATCAATTAATAACATAAAACTAACACAAGCATATTTACATAGCAATATCGAAAGTAAAGGAGAGGAGGCTTCTTAAAAGTGTCTTCTTAAAATTCCAATTAATGCCAAAAAATAAATCAGAGTCAATGTAACAAGGAACGTATACAAAGAGTAAAATTATCACAAGCATATTTACTCCGCCATCCAATGTTAGGCCAAAAACTATTTTTATAAAAATGTAACTTTACTACGCCAATACGGAAGTTAATTTAAAATGAAGCTAAATAAATTTCCAAACAAGGCAGTAGTAAACAAAAATGTCAAAAACAATAGCCCTTTCCTATTAAGGAATTGGACAATTTAAATACAGATGAAAGACGCAACAGAGGAAATTTTAGGAAATGTGTACGTTGGAAATTTTAGAAGACACTTAAGAGCCGTTCTTAACATAGGATGATTATATTATTAGCGAATTTCCATAGGAAAAATGAGCTATTGCAGTGGCCCTTATGGTGAGACCCAAGGTCGGGAGTAGCAAATGAGCACCGATCATGGTCCCCAGAACACGTTTTGGGGTGTAAAAAAAATTCATATATATATCTTATATATAAAATTCTCATGTCACAATGTTCGTTCCCGTACTCCTCCGAAACGGCTTGACCGATCCTCATGAAATTTTGTGAGTATATTGAGTAGGTCTGAGAATCGGCTAACATCTATTTTTCATACCCCTTAATGATAAGGGCTACGCCCCAGTGGCCCTCAAAGTTTCAATGTTAATCTTATGGAAGTACAATTTTAAGGAAGAAGAAGAAAGATTTCTTTTGATTTTATCATGGGCACAAAAAACAGCTGTTCGTATGAAAAGCTTAAAACAGCTGATTTTGATCAACAACTGATTTGGATCAAAAACTGAATATAATTTTAGGTTAGGCCTACAATGGACATTTTTTTTTAACAATGAACTAAAACACTTGGGCTAATTATTAGTATCAGGTTGATTTGTCTATCCCTGCAAAGCCGGGTCGGGCCAGAAGTATAAATTATAATAACTTAAAAATAATGTTTGCCTTTTGTTATTTATATATTCCCTCATCGTTCACAGCGCTCCATGCCAATTTCACGCATATACCACATTCTTAAACACTTACAATAATTAAGCTATTTTTTGTCTACACTAGAAATTAGGCTACTTGAAAATTATTTATATGGCAAAACAACGTTTGCCGGGTCAGCTAGTATATATATATGTATATATGTGTTCGCACTCTAGCGGCCGCATTTTAAGTTCGATTTGGTCCAAATTTGGTAAACGTGTTGGTTGTCTATGTGGCTCGGAAGAGTTCGTTAGCCAAAAAAATCCAACAACCGGAAGTACGTTTTTTGACCGGAAGTAACTATTTTTTGAGATTTTTACTACAAGAATGAAATTTTTTTAGAGTTTTTTCTAAAAATATAAATGTAGGATGTTATTCTGCGCATTTTGTTTTTTTACGCGACCTTATAGCTCGCTTGGTTCCCCGAAAATCAACAAAAACGTAAAATACCATAAAAGTACCCAGTTTAAAGCCAAGTGATGCAAACTCGCGAGGCCACTAGGAGGAAACAAATTCTACTAATATATTGCGTACACACAGACAGCTGTTCAACGCCTTCGTGAGTAGACCTATTTCCCAAATTGTTGGTTGAAACCCTAAATCGTAGGCATATAAACTTAATTTTGGAAATTTGCTCAACTCACGTCAGCGGTCCAGCTGCGTGGTCGATTTATTTATAATATTTAGAGTTCAGTAATTAGAGTAAAAATTAAGTAAAGCTGACGGTAAAGAAAGTTTTTACTACCCTAGTATTTTTCTTTTTATAAATAAATAAATGTTACAAAAGAAAGCTAACTTTGTATGCCATACTTTTAATTTAATAACTGAAATTTTTTCATTGTTTAATAAACTACTTAATTGATATTCATCTAAATTGTTTGAACACTGTAACAAGTCGTTACAATAGTGACGCTATAACAAAAAATAATTCCAGCAATGCTCCTTTGTTCACAAGACAAAAGAGAGGTATGAGGAAAAGACGGGTTCCGAGAAACAGAAAGTGATTCTTCCAAGAAGGACTTTGACAATGGCCACTCTGTCTGCATGGTCCATCCAGCTACTAACATATTCTTGGAACACTGTTATTTAGTAGAGGGTCACGCCCCATAGTGCTCATATTAGCTCCGCGCCTGCTCGCTTCGCTTACCAACCCCAACGGCGACCCATAGAAGCCAATGCAAATAAATTATTGTATACTCGGATATGTTCACGGAAATTACGATTGAGCGGTGACCTATACATAGCTAATGTAAGACAGAGATTGAAATAGACACGACCAACCACAATAATTCAAATTGCGGCATGCGTTGTAATTTTATCATCTATACTAGCTGACCCGTACGGCGTTGCCCGTGGTGGTTGGTATTTTCAGTCTTTTTAACGTAATTGTATTCTTTTTAAGTGTTCAGTCAGTGAGTGGTATTTGGCTTTTATATATATATATAGATCTTAAATAATAAAAGCACTATTGTCATAATAATAAAAAATCTGACATTATGATTTTAGTAACTTTGATTCCCCCAAACCCCTCCTAAAATTTCGAAATTTTTCAAACCCTTTCTTAGTTAGCACCTATGGCCCTAAAGGAAGCTGCATACCAAATTTCATTCCAATCTGTTCGGTAATTTTGGAGAAATCGTGATTTAGTAACTTTGATCCCACAAAACCCCCCTAAAATTTCCAATTTTTTAAAACCCTTTTTTAGTGAACACTTATGACCCTAGCGGAAGCTACATACCAAATTTAATTCCAATCCGTTCGGTAGTTTTGAATAAATCGTGATTTAATAACTTTGATCCCCCAAAATCCCCCTAAAATTTCGAATTTTTTCAAACCCTTTCTTAGTAAGCACCTATGGTCCTAGAGGAAGCTACATACCAAATTTCATTCCAATCCGTTCGGTAGTTTTGAATAAATCGTGATTTAAGGGGATCCGCCACTATCTATAACTTTTTTTTTGTTTCTTTGCCAATTTTGATTTTGAGCATTATAATATGTTAACAGGGCACTAATTAGAGGATTTATACTGAAAAATAAAACAATATTTTTTTTATTATTATTTTTATTTGGTTTTTAAACTTTTTTTCGAGTTTTCGAAAATTTGATATATCTTCATTGTTTATTAAGTTATTCTAATGAACTTTTTTTTATTTTGATCTACATAAAATAATGAAACTTTTGCGGTATCTAAACCTTTCTAACCCAATTACAAACAAAACCACAGGTTAAATAAGAAAATTATAGATTTTTGCCAAAATAATTGTATATTTTTATTTATAAAAAATAAATCAATAGTGATAGAAGGTTCTAGATACCGCAAAAACTTCATTATATTACTATAGAAAAGTGGTAAAAATTTGAAAGGCATAGGTCAATTAGTTACAGTTTTTTTCAACAAAACATATTTAAAAATACAGTTTCCGGTAAGCGGCGTTTAAAGATAAAAATTGAGTGCAAGATGTAAAAATGTCCCTTAAAAGCTCCCTGGTTCATATGTAACTCCTTCCCTGGCTTTCTTATGCTCTTCCTCTTTTAGTTTGGCATATTTGAGTACTTTTCTGTATTTTTTGTACTTCTCAGTACTGCGAGCTTTACGCAGCCGCAGGCGAACGTCGTCCTTTTTCTTAGCGAGGTCGACAGTTTTTATTCCAGGTGACACTCCTGATTTTTCCAGGAGCATACTCATTGTCATCATTTATCCTTTATTATAGATGCTGATTCCTTCTGCTATTCCAGCATCAATTCTAACTTTTCCCGTGAAAATGGTTTTCGGGCACTTGCTCCAAACATTATTATGTAAATGTAGTTACATATATACAAAACCTGTATATATATATGATTTTTTTTATACATAATTATGTTTCATTGGTATGCACTTCAAAGCTACTATTGCTGTATGCATAATTATAATAATGTAAGATATAATAAACCATTTGAATGGAATTGGAATGTGCATTGCAAAACTATAGGATTTCTCCGACCGAAAATAAGCGGTATAGCTAACGCTGGTCGATTTTTTCCCTATGAAATAGTACTCAGATTAACTTGAAACTTTGTACACATGTTTAAAACAACACTAGCTACAAGAAAAATAAAATAAAATATAAATGTCAAAAAAATTTGAAAATCGCAAAAAAGATAGTGGCGGATCCCCTTAATAACTTTGATCCCCCAAAACCCCCCTAAAATTTCGAATTTTTTCAAACCCTTTCTTAGTGAGCACCTATGGCCCTAGAGGAAGCTACATACCAAATTTCATTCCAATCCGTTCGGTAGTTTTTGAGAAATCGTGATGAGTGAGTCAGTGAGTCAGTGGGTTTTGGCTTTTATATATATAGATATAACAAAGTCGGGTTTTTACACCACTTACAAATCAAGAACGGCTGGACCAATTTTTATAATCTTTGATTTGTTGGATTTGTCTACGCCCCGAAAAGCAGAATATCTATTAAAATATAGGAAAAGTACATAAATAAAATTAAACACACAAAATAATTTTAGGTTAGGCCTAGACTGATACAGCCATGTTATTTGAATGTATTTACATTCATTACCACAGCAACCAATAAAATAAAATAACAGATACAACAGTTTGGTTCAAATGTAGGCCTATAATCTACGCAACAAAAATAAAATGCTGTTCGTTGGTAAGCCCACCAATTGAGAACGGCTGGACCAATTTTGGCTATTTTTTGTTTTAAAATGTTCGCAATAGTCCGAATTAAGTTTTTATGAAAATAAAAATTCGAAAAGTTCCCCGGAAAATTTTCAAATTCGGGAAAAACTGAACATCCTTTCTTCCATGAACTCAAGACCATAACTCACAAAACAGCTGTTCTAATAATATGCTGCACATGTTTGTTTGCATTCATTACCATAGCAACTTTAATCGGCATTTATAATCGGTTTATTATTCTTCAAAACCAACAGCCTTTTTAGGTTAGATGTTAGATTGATCAACTAAGAGCAAACAAAAACAAAAATCAACTAAAAATGCTTACTATATTGTAATTCAATTCAAACATTTGATTGGTTGTTACATATCTTATCTTCTAAAGCGAGAGATAATTGTTTGTCTGCTAAATGGATCTGGAATCTCCGTCTAAGGATTTTTCATTTTTTGATTTTATATGGGGCTTTTGGCCACGAGAAATCGATTGGAAATGGTCACCAGTCTGGGAAAATTCGTTTTCTACGTCTTTTTATTAAATTAAAAAGTGAAATTTGTCCATTTTAAACAATACAAAGCACAGCTGATGCAAATGTTTTCAATGCCATTACAATAATCATCTGCTTTCTTTTAAACTGTATATTTTATTAGAGGTAAGCCTAATGTTGTATCTATTTATAGTTACCATGGCAACGAATACTTCTGCTAAATAAACATACCCTTTATTTAGTTGTTTAATGTTATAGGCCTAACCTAAATTAACTGTTTGTATATTTTTAAATGTTCAATAATTATTGAAATCATAGCCCTGCTTATAATCGAGCTTTAGCTCGGTCTCCTGGTACTTATATATAAAACAACTTATTTGGATAAAAAAACTGAACATAATTTTAGATTAGGCCTATAAGGAATCAAAACACGTTTATTTGCAACTAATTGGGCTAATTTAGAATCAGGTTTTTTATAATTCTTCACAACTATCAGTTTTTTTTAGATTAGGTAAAAGCAAACAAAAGGTTTACTGTATTATCAATAAAGGTTTACAAACTATAAATCTAAATTTGTGTACTATATTCTTAAGTGGCATAAAAACCATTTTGCAATTCGATTACTTAAGTCAATGTAATGAAATGTAATAATTAGGCATACCCTTTAAATGAATCAAGCAATAGCGAAGCATTGCTGGGTACACTAGTTAATATTTAAAACAAAATATTTTAAATTCTTATATTACAGGCAGGTACTTTTGTATTAGACATGACAACAAGTTTTCAGAATTAAAAAAAATAACAGCAGGAGTGCCTCTGGGAAGTGTCTTTGGGGCAACCCTTTATTAGCGAATTTCCATAGGAAAAATGAGCTATTGCAGTGGGCCTTATGGTGAGACCCAAGGTCGGGAGTAGCAAATGAGCACCGATCATAGCCCCCAGAACACGTTTTGGGGTCATTAAAATTCATATATATATTCATGTGTATATATGTGTTCACGCTCTAGCGGCCGCATTTTAAGTCCGATTTGGTCCAAATTTGGTATATGTGTTGGTTGTCTATGTGGCTCTGACGAGTTCGTTAGCCAAAAAAATCCAACAACCGGAAGTACGATTTTTGACCGGAAGTAACTCTTTTTTGAGATTTTTACTACGAGAATGAAATTTTTGTAGAGTTTTTTCTAAAAATATAAATGAAGGATGTTATTCTGCGCATTTTGTTTTTTTACGCGACCTTATAGCTCGCTTGGTTCCCCCAAAATCGACAAAAACATAAAATACCATAAAAGTACCCGGTTCGAAGCCAAGTGGTAAAAACTCGTGAGGCCACTAGGCGCAAACAAATTCTACTAATATATTGCGTACACACAGACAGCTGATCAACGCCTTCGTGAGTAGACATATTTCCCAAATTGTTGGTTTAAACCCTAAAACATAGGCATATAAACTTAATTTTGGAAATTTGCTCAACTCACGTCAGCGGTCCAGCTGCGTGGTCGAATTATTTACTATTTACAAGCGATATACCTCGGGATAATACTAATAAGTGCTAAAGCCTGTATGGGACCTATGTAGGCATTCAAATATAGGGGTGCTCGAAGGTAACCTAAAAGCCGAACCTAAAAGTATTCGTTAAGCTATGTTAAGTTTATTTGATTAAACTCTGTTTATAATAATAATAAATAATAAACTAAATTAATATTTCAACATTTAAAACTAATCATTTCAAACAAATTTTGATATTACTAATTAAAGGGAATAATATAATATGTAACAAAAGACGTTTGACTTAGGTAAGCATTTTGTTTGCTTTTACCTAATCTAAAAAAACTGAAAAAATATTACTTGTTTCTAAATTTGCCAAATTGATTGCAAATAAACGTGGTTTGGTTCATTGTAGGCCTAACCTAAAATTATGTTAAGTTTTTTGATAGAAATCAGCTGTTTTATTTACTGTATACGCATATTTTCGTCGGTTTGTGTATGCTTTTAGTTTGTTAACCTAACCTAAAAATGCTTGTTTTTAGTTTATTAACCTAACCTAAAAATGCTTGCTTTCAGTTTGTTAACCTAACGTA
>JAGFPH010010846.1:7592-24244 GCA_018207615.1 Philaenus spumarius
ATACCACTCACTGACTCACTCATCACGATTTCTCAAAAACCACCGAACGGATTGAAATGATATTTGGTATGTAGCTTCCTCTAGGGCCATAAGTGCTCACTAAGAGAGGGTTTTAAAAAATTCGAAATTTTAGAGGGGGTTTGGGGGGATAAAAGTTATTAAATCACGATTTCTCCAAAATTACCGAACATATTGGAATGAAATTTTGTATGTAGCTTCCTCTAGGGCCATAGGCACTCGCTAAGAAAGGGTTTAAAAAAATTCAAAATCTTAGGGGGTTTGTGGGGGTCAAAGTTACTAAATCACGATTTCTCTAAAACTACTGCACGGATTGGAATGAGATTTGGTATGTAGCTTCCTCTAGGGCCGTAGGTGCTCTCTAAGAAAGGTTTTCCAAAAATTCGAAAACTTAGGGGGATTTGGAGGGGGGTGGTCAAAGTTACTAAATCACGATTTCTCTAACACTACTGATCGGATTGGAATGAAATTTGGTATGTACCTTCCTCTAAGGCCGTAGGTGCTGATACGAATAGGGATTCAAAAAATTGTAATCTTAGGAAGGGTTGGGGGGGTCAAAGTTACTAAATCACGATTTCTCCAAAACCACTGAAAGGATTGGAACGAAATTTGGTATGAAGTTTCCTCTAGGGCTATAGTGCTCTCTAAGATAGGTTTTAAAAAAATTTGAAACTTTAGATGGGGTTTGGGGAGGGGGGGTCAAAGTTACTAAATTACGACTTTTCCAAAACCAACGAACGAATTGGAATGAAATTTGAAGTTACTGAAAATCCCCATAAGAAATACATAGTATAATATATTTATTGATATATATATATATTTTTAATATACGTTTAACTTTGATTTGTCTATCCGTGCAAAGCCGGATCGGGCCAGCTTGTAATATATATTATTTTAATTTGCATTTTATTTAGGTTTGTACGAAACAGTTTTATTGTTTATGATTTTGTATTGTAATCTTTAGACTTTACAACCAAAGTTGCATGTTTCTTTTGATGAATAAAACAAAAATATTGCTTTGTTAAAAAATAAATTTAACGTAAAACAAGTCAAAAAACTAATACTAATAATGAATTGCAATGCAATAAAAAAGTAGTAGTTAAATATAAGTAAAATTTATTTACAATTTTTAATAATTGTAAATGAGATTTAATTTCATTATAATATAATTTGTTTTATAAAGAATGCTTTATTAAACTTGAAACTTGGTTGCTTGTATTGCAATCTTCTTTAAACATCATTTTTTAACTAATATAACTGAACAAATTAATTATTAATTTCTATTATAATAGTCTTTACAAAATATGCTTTTCAAAGAAACTTTATTTCTTTTATTTAATGAAACAACCTAAGTAGTAAATTTGAAATTGTTTTTACAGACAATTCCAAGAATAAATTCAATATCAACAACGTTTTCCTTCGAACTTTTCCTTATGAGTTTGCAATATAAACAATTAATTATATAAAATTACTGTAATTAAAAAATATTTTTAATATAAAGAGCACGTTTGAGTTTTATTTTAAAATATTTGTTTGAATAGTTAATTTTAAAGGAAAAACTATCTACCTTGAAACACTATTAAACTTCAGCGTTATTAGTGTACATTTATCTTTAACAAATTAATTAGTTTAATTATTATCAAACTGTAATGGAATTCGTAAAAGTGTTCAATAAAAAGAGTTTTACGACCAACATGACTGATTATTTTCGTTACAAATATTCTTTTTTTACATTATGAATTTTGATATCACGTTTTACGATTGTAAACCCTAGGCCTACTTTTTCGAGTACTAAATCAATACCAGAATTTCGGATTCGTGTGACAGAATCGGGGAAAAAAATATATTATTTAATGACGTACTAATCTAATATTTTCCTAGTTAATCTAAAATGTACATATTATTTTCCACCTAATATAGATATATATACTACTAATTGATTTTACCGAATTTCCATAGGAGGATTGCAGCGTCTCTAATTGTGAAACGTAAGGTCTAGAATGGGAATGCCCCTCAACACCACTTGGTGTGACGTTAATATGTATAGATATATATACTCTAACGACTGCACTTTAAATCTGATTTGGTCCAAATTTGTAACCTAGCAAAAAAAATCATGTTTTTTTGTAGAAATATTTTTTTAAAAGATTTTTCCTACTATAGTGGAACTTGTTTTATTTTTCATCTAAAACATTTATTTAGGATATTTTCTGCTCGTTTTGTGTTTTTTGCACGACCTTATTGCCCGTTTGGTTACCCAAAATTCGATCAAAACGTAAAATATCATTAAAGTACCTACGTTTTTTCCGCTCCGAGCGAAACGGAACTGCGCGTGGACCGCGGCTATAAGCTCATGTACAAACAAAACAAATTCTACTAATATATTTCGTACACGAAGGCGCCTTCATTAATATACTATATCCCAAGTAGTTAGTTAAACCTTAAAACATACAAACTTAATTTTGGAAATTCGCTCAACTCACATCAGCGGTTCATCAGCTTGATCAAATTATTCATGTAGTTATAGAAGTTTCTACCAGTTAACATGGGTTAGCAGCTAATGGTTAAAATAAATAGCAGGTAAATCGATAGCTAGAATTTAGGTAGTAATGAGTGAAAGCAAATCAATTGTACAAATTATGTTACCAAACTGAAGTAGAAAAACTTCATTCGGTCCACGATACACCTCATACCCCGATGTTTTATCTTGTTATCTAACATAAACGAAACTAATTAATCTTGTAATAAAACTATTTATTTCACTACAAACAATGCATAAACATAATAAATAAGACTCTGCAAATGCCATGGAATGTTTAATTTGTTTGCTTTAAACTATAAAATGTAAAAATAACTAAAACTTCGTTTGTCATTTCACAGTCCCATTTGAAATTCCCGTGTAAGTCGTTGTATATTTTTTAATAAGCTAATAGCTACGCATTTTGATTAATTTTCATACATTTCTAGCTGGTAATCAAACATTAATCATTGTAGAGAGTCAAGATTATCTTAATTATTCGGTTTTGTACGCGATTTGCCAGCGTGAATTCTCTAAGGAATTTTTTTATAGGCCCATTACGTCTTTATTTTTCAACCTATCCGTACAAGTGAAGTTTAGTTTTAAACTATTTACAGTGCACAGAAAAAAAAATATTTATTTATATAAAACATCAAAATTATTACTGTAATTAAACAATATTAATTCGACCACGCAGCTGAAACGCCGACGTGAGTTGAGCAAATTTCCATAATTAAGTTTATAGGTTTGGGTTTCAAACGACAATTTGGAAAATACTCGTATATTCACGACAATGCTGAATAGCTGCAAAATGCTTCGCACGCCACTCCGCATATTGTGAGTATTTTCAATATACACAATGCATTCCGTGCTTCGCACGCCAAACCCTGTATTGGCAGTATCTTCAATACACAATACATTGCGTGCTTCACAAGCCAATCCCACGGTAGAATCCACCACATGGCTTTGAACCGGGTACTTTTATGGTATTTTACGTTTTGATCGATTTTGGGGGAATCAACCGAGCCAAAAAACAAAATGTGCAGAATAACATCCTAATTTTATATTTTTTAGAAAAACTCTAAAAAATGTCATTCTCTTAGGAAAATTCTCAAAAATAGTTACTTCCGGTCCAAAAATGTGCTTCCAGTTGTTGGATTGTTTTGGCTAACGAACTCGTCCAAGCGACGTAGATAACCAACATGTGTACCAAATTTAAACCAAATCGGAGTTAAAATGCGGCCGCTAGAGTGCGAACACAAATATACATATATATATGATTTTTAATGACACCCCAAAAGGTGTTTCGGGGACCATTATTGGTGCTCGTTTGCTACACCCAACCTTGAGTCTTACCATAAGGGCCACTGCAATAGCTCATTTTTTCTATTGAAATTCTCTAATAACTGACGTTTTAAAAACTGCGAAGTGTTATTTAAAATATAGATCTTTTTTAGGAACTATATCTTAGATTAGGAGAACTATTAAATTGGACTTATATGAATTCCAATTATACTAATTTTAAGATAAAACATTCCTGTACTCCCAAAGAAATAAAATTAAACACATTTCCTAAATTTAAATTTGTATTAAAAAAATATACCCATGCTATTTATGTGGGATAATGTTGTCTAGACGTTCATAACATATATGACAATTAGAAGTTTAAACTTTCGCGTACGCCGCAAACAGGTCAAAATGGTTCATTTTATTTCTTTAAATACGTTAGATAATACAAAACTTATATGTCTTCAATCCGTTGTTGTGAGTTTCGTAGTTATTTGTATTTACAACTAACAGCTGATTTATTATTAGTGGAATCTCACTTCGTGTTTTAATAACTAATTAAATGCTCTTGGTTTTGACTAGTTTTCCTACGCTATGAACAACAATTTCAGCTTTTATGAACAAACTATTAAACCTGTACGCGTGCGTTCATTTTTAAACTTTGTGATTTCATTCAGTTGTAAAATGTTTAGCAACAATAAGACGACACAATAACCAAATTTAGTATTGTTGTTATCTATTGCTGTTAAATGTGTAACTTTTGTACACCATATTATGAAAAATGCGAGTATTCTATTAGTCGTTTGTGTGTGTTGTAATATTCTCATATTGATAACATCTCGATACAGTTAAGCTTATGTAATTCTTTAGTTAAGTTATTTAATGTTTAAAAGGCGTTACCATAGCGAAGTACGTAAATACAGTTAGTATATGCATGATACATCAGAGTTACTCAAGTAATTTTATTGCGTGAGGTTTTGTCTTGCGACATATGAAATACGTTCTCATGTTTGAAACGATAAAGCTTAGTATATGGGTTTTCTTTATTGTGGAATATCTTCGATTAGTTTGATGAGTTTCCGTTAACAATGAATTGTTCTAGTTACACTAACAGTCATACCCTCAAATATTTGCGAACGTTTTTGTCAATACTTTTATTTGTTGTAAATTAAAATCAATTGAATTTAATGGCGAGTACTTTAAACATTTTAAAATGTATTTATTTGTCATTATATATATGAATGTAGGTGTCTAAATAATACTGCACTTTACTGTTTAATAGTACTGTTTACTTTATTGCAATGCATAGTTATTACCAGGTAGAAAAGACAACATTCTAAAAAGGAAGGGCCTAATGAATAAATCAATTTAAATACCCGACGAAAAACTTTATAAACAGACTCAAATGTCAACCTTTACAAATTTACCCATTTTCTTACCAATTACGATAATGTAAAAACCACATTCCGTACGTTGTCAATATTAATATTAAAATTACAGAAGTTAATTCCAGAAAGCGGTAGAAGAAAGACACTATATATTATAATCTGATATCTTTACCGGAAGTCAAGGTATAATATTTTAACCACTGAGAAGAGAAACCGCAGTCCTTAAAAAAAAGAAACTCAAAACCCGATAAAAACAGATGGGTACTGGATATGATCTAAAATACTGCAATGGAAATGTTCGTTCTACGTAATTAATTCTCGTATGTTGAAAAAATGCAAATATGTAATTTATTATTTGGTTACCTCATAAAAAAGTTGATCAGACATTACTTACATTTCCAAAACATATGAACTTATTATATACACATTCTTTTCCTTTTATTATTTTAATTACATTTCCATTAAAAACATAAAAGTAACAAAACTTGTTTAATATTTTTATTTTCAGAGCCTGAATATTTATTGTACAAAATACGTAGCCTATTGATCAAACGCGTAATAATACATTTTATTTAATAAAATGGTAGAATAAACCAGACAGTTATTTATACTTCAGTTGAATGTGTATAGTTTTTTATACACGATTTTTAGGTCATGTTGAATTATATAACAGCTAATTAATTGTAAATGATTTTTTAGCACTTTTATCTCCCTAAAGAACCTAAATATTTCCTCACAAAATACAAAATTCAAATTTGATTTTATTAAAATATTTTATCAAAACATGTGTACATCCTGTGAGTGATAATGGTAAAGATTTTAAAATTTAAAGATAAATATATTTCATAAAACATGATGCATCTCAACATTCTAACTAAAACTAACAATAGCGACAACGATTCAAATTTAGTAGAGACATTTTTTTAAGTAGTTTTTCAAAACACATTTGGATGAACAGGTGGACGAAAAGGAGATAGTTCTTTGATTCATTTTTTTCAAATTTGTTTTATTGAATTATCAAAACACTGATGTTTGTAAGTAGACTTCGGAAACAACTCAAATTTTAAAAATGTTTAATTTTCTTTTAATGTAATTATGTATGCATTGGCCAATGCTAGGTCCCATCGATTTTTCAGGCGCAGATTGTTATTAATGTCTGCTCTTGCTAAATCCTTTCTGATAGCCAAGGTGCATAGAATTCTCTGGAATAGTTTAACTTAGAATTAAGGCTAGTTTGGTACAGCTTCGATGTAGTGAATAATAGAACTAAATTAAATGGCTTACGTTAACGATGTTATTCTTAAATCGGTACCAGACCATGTGAGCATTAAGGTTAATGAGGCCGCTAATGGCCTTGCTATATTTCGAGACCAAAAACACCTTCATTGGCCCCGATCCTTTTTGTGGGAGGCCTAAGGGTCACCTAAGCTTGTTGAAATCTGGACGGAGAATAGTTAGTCCTCATACTGGAACGATGGTTCTGGGCTCATGCAGGCAAAACGTTATCATTTGCTTACCTATGTCGAAAGCACAAAAGCTTCTTTAGATGGGCAGAAACAATCTTAGGCGAATTGTAGGTATTCTGACTGGGCACTGTCCGCCTAAATAACACAGCAAAGTAGGTGCTGGTTTCAAAGGACTCCTGTTGATTCTGTTCTTTTGGATTTGAATATCCTCAAAGAATGCTGCGCGAGTCTCTCGGGTGCAGGAGGTTCGTGGTACTTGGAAGTGCCGTTGTTGCCAGGAAGAGTTCCGTGGTGTTCCTAAGACCATACGTGGCCAGGAAATGATCTGGGATGGTCATTAAAGAGAACGACCATACCAAAATAGATCTATGGTCGCAGGGGTGAATGGCTATGGACGCTTTAATCATACACAAAAAACAATCAATCGACATGTACATAAAACCAAGTAAGTAAAAACAACTCAACAATAAATCAATGTATCTCATGACTTAAATCAATGAATCTGACTAAATTACCTTTCATAAATTAAAATTCACAACACCTTAAAAACTTACAAATTATTATGTGGAAATTAGTTCTCCTCATTTTAATTATTTGATATGTAGTACGCTACATGCCGTGTATTGACATTGATGTATTTCTGCTCTCATGCCCAATGAAATTCAAGTAAGTACTTGCACGCAATCTATTTGATTAACATGTCCAAGGTCACGTAATGTTCATAATTCAAATATAATGTTTGTATTGGATGTTTTTTTCGCGTGCCAAAGAAGTAGTTTGACGGAATTTTACTAACAAATTACCGTCCGTACTCTGTAATAGCATTTAGGAGGAGCATTAGGTTCGCAACTGTTTCGACAAAATATAGGTTTGATAAACAACTGCTGGTAAATAAGTCGCGACAGCAAATTATTGGGAAGGGAGCATAAATAAATTTTACAATAATTTTTATTGGATTTCAAAAATTACCAAATTGAATACTTCCCAGTTGAAAGTGGAGTCTGGAAAAATTATTTTAAGTGTTTCCCCTCTGAAAAGAGTTTATAAACTATTTTGAGTATAATAAGCTTAAATAAATGTTCAATGAATTACTTAATTTATAAAAAGGAAATAATAAAACTCCAGACCACATTATAATTGTTAAGAATCTATTTATTATCTTAACAATAAAAAAGGTAAAGTTCATAGTTCTACATTACACAGAGTTCTTAATTAATCAGTTAATTCACAAGTTGTATTATTACATCAGTTTGCGCTGTCTAACTACTATTCGTCAATGTGTTAGGTAAGCAAACAAACACCAGAAAATAAAGTTGGTGAGTGGAGAGTAGTAGGCCTACAGTAGGACGTTGTGTCACTGACAGTTAGTGCTGCCACAGCAACACCAGTTGGATCAATAATTTAGACAAGCGTTCCCAACATGTTTATTATTATTATTATTTTTCATTATTGTTCATTATTGTTAAAATTGATGTACATTAAATTAATACTTGATTTGCTTGTTTGATAATGTTTAATTTTATTCAACATTAAAATAGATAGGTAAGACGTTCGATGTACTTTATTTCATTTTTATACATTAAACGATTTGATTCAATGAAAATAAATGCAAATATCTTCAGAACAGTTTGATATATGGGTGTGTGCTTTTCACCATTGATTTTTTCTTAAGAATCTGCATTGAAGTGATGTATCACAAGACCACTCCCTATTAAAAAAAGTTACATTCAAAATGGCGAATCCAAGATGGTGGACCAAATTGTTTTCGACACTAATAAAATGGTAGTTTTACATGGAGTAGGTTTCTCGATCACATCTACGTTCAAATTTTCCTTATAGTATACGAAATATTAACCCGTTCTCAGACTTTACACCCACCCTGTATGTATTTTATAAAAAAATTTATAATTATATATATTCACCCAGATTACCTTTTATTTATATTTTCAAGTGAGTTTCGTCTTATCTGCTGTGAGTATGAATTTAATTTAAAAATAACACAACTTTTTTTATACCTTACTGTTTATCTACTTGACATATTAAGCTTATGCATACAATTAACAATGATGTAAAATATGTTGCTGGATCCTCTTTTGTGTTGTCTATTTTATAATTTAATTTGCACTTTTTAAACCTAGTAATAATTTTACCTACTAAATTTCGTGATTTCAGGGGGGGGGGGGTTGGCCTTTTTTTTAAATATATCACTACACTAAATGACAACTGCAGCCTTAAATATGAATATCGATTTAAAGCAGCTCCATTAATATAGTTGCATTAATGCACTCCGGGTATTAGGATGCAGTTATTGCTCAGCGGGACAAACTTGCCAAGTAATGAAGGTTTTGGATTAAGTTTGTGCTCAGAATACTTGATCAATTTAATAACCATTTGGAAGTCTGCAAGAAGTGGTTGCAGTTGGAAACAGTAGGTGCATCCAACTTCAGACAAGTGTAAACATGGCAAAGGCTGAATTTAATGATTAATACAAGCGTTATGAATTAATGGGCGTATTTCGTAATAATATGTATTGTAATAATAGTATGCATGTGTATTGCGTTCTTGTTGGTTATGGTGAAGACGAGGGTGATCAGAGTTATTGAGAAATTTTCCTTATTTTCTGAAAGTACAAATTAACTGACTCTAAAGGCAAAACTATTTTTCGCGGAAAAAACTATTATAGAAAATATGAGAAACAAACTAAAAAAAAAACAGGTTCCGTTCAGCTATTTTCGCTATGTTTTCACGTATGAAAAAAACTATACGCCGGAAAGGTAAATAATAAAATTACAAAATAAAATTAACGAAAAAAGACAAAATACGTAAACAAAATTGTATAAATCTTAAAAACGTGGATTATTAAAATATCAACACTAAAACATTACACAAATAAAAACACCGTTAAGCTTGGGTGGCATGATATCCAAGAAAAAATACACAAATACGAAATGAAAAAAATAAATTTTGTTCTTTACTCGGCAGAAAATTTAATTAAAGCAACATACGCCCTGAACGACAGAATTCATAACGTCCCTGCCGTATGGTTGGCTGCGGCGAAACTTTACCCACCGCAAAAATAGGGAACATTGTTATTATTTTCTATACTGCTACCAATTTCGTTGTTTTGTTTAACAGAATTGCATCCCCTAAATAAAATATGGCCTGAAGTATTTACAGGCAATCTTTAGTGACAGTATGTTTCCAGTTTTTAAACATATAAAAGTTGGTAACAAAACTTACCCACCAGAAAATTAAGTAAAATTATTATTATTGTTTTCTGTACTGTTACCAATTTTGTTGTTTTGTTTAATAGAATTGCATCCCCTAAATAAAATATGGCCTTATGTATTTACTTACAATCTCTAGTCACATTATGTTTCTAGTTTTTTTAAATATAAAAGTTGGTAACAAAACTTTACTCACCAGGAAAATAAGGAAAATTATTATTATTTTGTTGAAGTGTTTATTTTCTTTATTGTTTTTTCCTTTTTTACTAGGAGGCCTAAGCGTTTTATATAAGCTAATTGTTTAACTCTTGCTATAACCATTGAAAACTTATACATTAAGTTGCTCTTTCCGATCCGATTCCGATGTTCTTTCTTTGCTAGCTGGTCCGATTCGGCTTTGCACGGATAGACAAATCAAAGTTAAATGTATATTAACAAAAACAAAAAAAAATATATCAATAATATATTACACTATTTATTTCTTATGGGGATGTTTAGTAACTTCGCCCAACCAAACCCCCTCCTAAAATTTCGAATTTTTTGAAAACCTTTCTTAGCGAGCACCTAGGGCCCTAGAGGAAACTACATACCAAATTTAAACATTCCATCATCCGTTTGTTGGTTTTTTTTTAGTAACTTTAACGCCCATAAACCCCTCCTAAAATTTATAATATTTTTAAAATGTATCTTAGCGAGCACCCACACGGCCCTACAGGAAGCTACATACCAAATGTCATTCCAATTCGTTTTATTGATTTTTGAGATTTCGTGATGAGTGTGAGTGAGTGGTATTTGGATTTTATATATTACTAGCTGGCCCGATCCGGCTTTGCACGGTTAGACAAATCAAAGTTAAATGTATATTAACAAACAAATATTACATCAATAAATATATTACACTATGTATTCTTATGGGGATTTTTAGTAACCTTGACCCCCCCCAAACCCCCCTAAAATTTATATTTTTTTGAAAACATTTCTTATCGAGCTTCTAAGGCCCTAGAGGAAGCTGCATAAAAAATTTCATTCCAATCCGTTTGGTGTTTTTTTTTAGTAACTTTAACCACACCCTCCCCTCCTCCCTAAAATTTCGATTTTTTTAAAAACATTTCTTAGCGATCTCCTAGGGTCCTAGAAGACGCAACATACCAAATTTCATTCCAATCCGTTTAGTGGTTTTTGAGATTTCGTGATGAGTCAGTGAATGGTATTTGTATTATGTATATATAGATAAAAATAGTTGAATAATACTGATTATTACCAAGGTTAAACTCAGAATTTAAAAAAATACTATTAGACCAAGTACCAGTAGATTTGTCTTTCAAATTAAAATGTAGAGAAAGAAATATAATACAAGTTATATGATTGTATTGGAATACTTATTTAGTTTGTATTTAAAATAATCTGAATTACAATAAATTTGAAATAATCATTCTCATTGTAAAGGAATAGTAATTTGGCATATTTGATTTATGTAACTGGATAATTTAATTGATTAACTTTCTCTTCGACGCAAAATAAAAATAACAAAACCCCCAAACTGTATCAAAGAATGTTGAGTAACTCACACAAAAAAGTGAACGGAATTAATCAATTAAATTAAAATAGTTTTGTAACTACATACTGAAATGCATGCAATTTATATATTCCAATTTTTCCTCTCCCGTTTTATATTTTTAATTTGTTATTTCAAATATTATGAAAAAGAAAATAAATATAGTGAAAAAAGCACATCGTGTTTATTTTATACATTCCTGACTGTTAAGTTGGTACACCGAATACCGACTCATAAGAGACAAACAATTCAGATAAAATTCGCAATTTAATTTTATTAAAATGTGTTCAACTTTACGTGGAATTCCAATATACGACTGTTGACATTACAACACACATTTTTTATCTACATTTACTGGTTTGAAACAAACTTATTAAATTCCTGACGGGTTATTCAGCATTGTATGTTCATGGCTTAGCGTTGGTATGCGAGTTTAAATGTATACCGTAGGTACATAACAGATAAAATAATTAAGACGTACGAAAGAGTGTTTACATAGATTGAAATTTATAGAAAAAATACTTACCTACACATTTTAAAGGTTGTAGTAAAATCATAATTATTGCTTTAAAATATATTTTTTTTAATTTTGTATCTCCAACTCTGAACTTATATTTTGCTAATGAATTCACAGTCGATACCCGGGAGTCGTAAGATGCGCATCTACATACTGTGTTTTTTAAATGTGTTGTGTGTTATGTGTAGTTTGTGTATGTGTATTTAACGTTTTACGACCTCCATGTATAGAGGGACTTTCTGATGATGAGATACATTCTCGAAACGAGTCATAAACTTTAAACACGTTTCTAAACTAAGATTTTCACTGACGGAAAATAAAAGGTATTGTACTTTATTATTTATATTTTGATTTCACTTTAACAACTTTTAAAAACAAAAGAAACAGCTTTAAAATAATAATACAGGGTGAGCCATAAAACAAGACATTTAAAAAAATTTATAAATAAACATAGTTTATTATATTATATCAAACAGCTGATTAATGTTATTATAATAATCAATACACATATTTAATGGCACTAACATTTTTGTAAAATATTTAGAGTACTTTTTGTTGTTTTTATGTTCAATAGATGCTGCTGCTTAAAAACAAGTATATAAAAACATGCTTGTAGTCGAATGTAATGTGTAAAAATGTCAAAGTAATTGGTGAAGAACTTTTGGGGATTCGAGATTTTGAACGAACGAGTATTTACATTTTTATTTATAATAGAAGATTACAAGGTGGAGGTACCTCTCATTTGACATTAACAACTGAAGTACTTCAGAAATTGTATCTTGACAGGATTAAACCGTAATATACTCGTTATGCTTTATAACGACAGTTTTATAAGACATATTTAAGTAAATATTTTCAACAATAAAAATAGTTATATATTCTATTGGTAGTGCATAAAAACATAATAACTGTTAAAGTAATCACAATACTTTTCAAGGCGGTTCATATTTAAGTATGTTTCACTTATGCCTTATTTCATTCTAACTGAAAACTTTTCAATGCAAGTAAAACTTATTGTTAGTTCCAAAAATTTAACAATAAAACATATAGTATAATGTTTAGTTCCACATTTTATTTAAATAGTTTGTTTTCCCGAAAATGTTTAATTTTTGATTTAGTTCAACAGTAATTCAATAATAGTCACCATAATAAAATAAATCATTGTCAGATAAAAAGGCCAGTTTTACTACATGGAATTTATTCAATCAACTCCTATATTATTATATAATCGCGTGTATGTACGTGAGTAACAAATACAATAGTGTAGATCATGAACATAGTCATGTAAAATAACTATCATTTAAAACTGCAGGTGTTACGTTATTGAGTAGCTGTTACTGTAGGTTGATTTCCACTTTCAAGTTACAACACGTTAGTCTCCGGATGCAACGAAGGGTGTAGAATCGTGAAGTTAATATTAAGATATCTGAGAAAAGGTCAACTACTCTTCTCCACCTTCACATTCAACTAATACATGCCCATTTTTAGTACGTATTAAAATATTATTTATTTTACTATTATTAAATACAACCAATAAGTAAATTTGCGAGCGAACAAAATTGCAAACGGTAAAAAACAACACAAACTATACTAAATATTGCACGGAAGAGGTAGCACCATAATAAATAATTGTTAAATATGTTTAGTTGGTACAATCAGCTATATGCTCATATATTTCCATTAACAGATGATTTCAAAATTTAAAACAACAAAACAATTATTTTTATTTTTAACTTTAAGGGTAACGTTTTTTTTTAAGTGAGCATTGTGGGTTTTTTTTTAAATATTTACTATAACTGATTGTATAAAATATACGAAATAATTTTATTGGGAAATTTAACATTATTATTTACCATCTTAGCTTTGAGATTATTACTAATCCTACCCTGTATTGCAAAGAAAACCTAACATATGTGTATAGAAGGGTCCAATGGAGTTGGCGTGCGGAGAAATCATTGGCCTCCCCTAGTAATAAATAATAGTATTACAATTAAAGTAACTGTATAGGTTGGATATGGATCCACACTCACGGTGGACATGCTATATTGGCTTATAGATATTTTGCTGAGATCAGGGTTTACAATTAAAAGGGAGGGGATGCAGTGGTTAAAAGGAACCAAGAGAAAATATTCATTCTGGGAGTGGCTCTGCCCGTGAGATGAGTCATTATACTAGTATTCTAGCCTTAGACCTAATTAATTTAGAGGGAGTGAGGTCGGGACTAGCAGAGAATTAGAATTGTTAAAATAATCGAAAATTTAACCACTATACGTTTAGCGTCTTTATTTCAGGAGCCTTCTTACCAGAATCCTTCCTGACAACGCACGTGCGCTCCCAAGAGAGCAAAATCATATCCGCTAAAGAAAAACTATATCTTTAAAGTAGCAGGACTCTTTGAGCTGACCACAAGAGACGGAGTTGTTATAAGTGCAGAAAATAGCATTTCATGTTTATAACAATTGAACTAAAGTTAACAAAAATTATAATAATCATAGGCATTTTGATTATGAAAAATGCACATTGATTGGTATTGTTTATACAAAGGTTTTTCGTTCAAAAACATAAAATGAATTAAATTTAATGTATCAGATAAGTTTTAAAACTCTCGTGGTTCAAACTTTAAGGTTATAGTTGCTAACATTGTTTGTTTTGATTTCAGGTTTTAGTCAAGTATGACGTCACAAATGAACGTGTACAATTTGAACTGGTAAGTGAAATTTCAAAAAAAGTAAGTCTTACTGATTAAGTATCACTTGTAAAAATATTTTTGAACATTTTTGTACTTCAATGAAACTTTTTGGGGTTTTATAAAATATATATAACAACTTTGATATTATACTTCATATGGTTCAATAAGGAAGGCACCATCTATTAAAAACCTATTTAATTAGCACGACAGCTGTTAGTTAAATTGTTTACAATCGATACGAAAGTGTAATCTATCACACAGTTCAATCAAATTAAACCAACGCAAATAAATAAATAAAATTTACTTAATTGTATAATGTATTAAATCAGGTAAGAAATTGTGAAATATTAGCTCGGGTCAGCTAGTAACTTAATCCACTGTTAAAACTAATATTATTAAAAGTAAAAACGTATAAGTTCTATTTTAAACGAGAGATAACGTGGATTTGCTGAGACCTTCTAAAATACAATAAAGAGATTACACCACTCCTGGATAAAGCTTGGGAAGATTTAGCAGGATGAGAAATATAGAAGAACGAAAGAATGGTTTCATCTACAGGAAATTTGAAAAATATAAATCCGTCTCTAATCATTTTCAGTCTGTATATAACTATCTAACTTTAAAAGTAATGTAACTCGCTTGGTTTAATGTATTCATAAATACAAAAATTATTCATTTAGGTCAGGATTTTATTTATGTGTAAATAAATTTAAAATAACTTACACTCAACATGTTTTATTTTCATCATAATTAGATGCATACAAATTTTTAATGTTAAGTTTTTCACTCGATTAATGTTTCGATTGGAATAATATACAACCACCGCCACCGGTCGAAATATGTTTTTTATTTTACTTAGATACTTTCGGTGCAAAATAAAATAATTTCCTAAATACATATTTAGCTTGACATGTGAGAAGATATACTTGACAAAATATAACTTAAACATAAAATCTCACAACTAATATGTTTACTAACTCGAACGCGTTTCAACGACGTTGTCACCATCTTTATTGATGCACAATCTATATAATAAAAATGAATGCTGTTTCTTTGTAAGCCCATCACTTGAGAACGGCTGGACCAATTTTGCTATTTTTTGTTTTAAAATGTTCGTAATAGCCTGAACTAGGTTTTCATATAATTAAAAATTTGAAAAGTTCCCGATAAAGTTTCAAATTTGAAAAACTAAACAGCCTCTTTTCTATGGACTCAAGACCATAGCGCTCAAAAGCAGCTGTTCGAATAAAATGCTTAGTAACACATGTTTGTTTACATTCATTACCATAGCAACTTTACTCAGCATTTATAATCAGTTTATTATTCTTCGAAACCAACAGCTTTCAAAGCCAAAGCAAACAAAATCAAAAATCAACTAAAAATACTTACTATATTTCAATTCAATTCAAACATTGGTTGTTACATAATATATATAAAACAGTTCTGTTGGATCAGAAACTGAACATGATTTTAGGTTAGGCCTACAATGAACCAAAACACTTTTATTTGAAACTAATTTAGAATCAGGTTTTTTACAGTATTTCACAACTGTTAGTTTTTTTTATATTAGGTAAAAGCAAACAAAAGGTTTACTGTATTATCTATAAAGGTTTACAAACTATAAATCTAAATTTGTGTAGTATATTCTTAAGTGGCATAAAAACCATTTTGCAATTCGATTACTTAAGTCAATGTAACGAAATGGAATATCTACCCTTTAAATTAAATCAAGCAATAGCGAAGCATTGCTGGGCCCACACTTACTAGTAGTTATAATAAAAAGAAAGAACTGCCGACAGAAGTGAAAACTTTAATGAATGTAAATCATTGGTCACATTGGTTTATTCTGAAATATGAGTATTTTAACACTACCAAGTAACTATTTTAACACCACTTACAAAATGAGGAAGCACAATGACCATTTCAGAGGTATTACCAAGTAAACTACTTTAGCACAACTTACAAAATGAGGAAGCACAATGTCCAT
>JAGFPH010010846.1:24344-37683 GCA_018207615.1 Philaenus spumarius
TAAATGTTCTATATAGCGCAGTCCACGTGCATAGAACCTTACACTAGGAAATGTCTTTGTTGAGAAATAGGTTGAAAGGAACTGTAATATATATTGACGAACAGTCTTAATAAATAAGAAAGTAGCAGGGACTATTCCTTGTAGGATCACTAACTATCCCTAAGTTTGCTTGCAGCGTTTCTTGGAGTTTACAAAGTTTGTTTAGTGGTTTACCCTTTCAGTCACGTTGTCCTATGTCTAGGACGATACAAATAACATTTTTTATATAAATATCTTATTAAATATCCATGATTACAGTCATATGGTTGCATTCCCAAGATACAAAACTAAAGTTTTAATATGATGAAATATTAACAACAAGAGTAATAAAAAAACAGCTCTTATGCCAAATTACAGTTTTTTTAGAAAATTAAACTTTTTAAATCCTGTCCATTTCAGAATTTTATCTCTGAACTATTATCGATTACATCTAACCTAAATATTTTTTTTTACACAAATGAAAGAGTGAATTTTTACAACCATTTAGTGTAGAAATCATACAAATGTAATATGTATTATATAAATTGTATTAAAGTATCGTCCTACATTTAGGACATTGTGACTGATGGTTAGAGGTAGTTTAGACTTTAGACTCATGTGCTGTCTTGTGTAAGACTCATGAAGTGTGAAGTAGCATTGTGTATTAGTAAAAAAATAAGAGTTTTGTTAATTTTCACAAGAAATAATAAACTAGTCAATAGTAGCAAAATCTCTACATAAAGCATATGTACGGATAATTTCAATACCGGTATAAGCACATGTAAGAATAATGTAAGTGTAAGCACCATAGTGCAATTCAATAAAGTTTTTTTTTAATTAGGTACAACTAACAGAACTGTTCAAATGATTTCATTGGCGTTATAATTAATAATAATTAATGTGTTTTAGATAAAGCTTTATTCACATACGTAGGACGATAGACAGTATAAAAGATGCATGTTAAACATTTTTCAAAATAATATCTAAATTACATAAGCTACAGTAAAATAACTTACTGCTGTTGTTAGTAGAATGTTTGTCATAAATTATCACCAAATGTGGGAAGTCCAGCACCATTATCAAATTTAAACAAACTTGCCAAAAAGGTGATTTTTTAGTTTTGTTTTTATAAAAAATCTTAATTTATGCATATTTGTTACCACTTTTGGTTGCAGTTGTTATTGAAACTTCATGTAACAACATTTTTATTACTTACTAGTGGACCCAGCAATGTTTCGCTATTGCTTGATTTAATTTAAAGGGTATTTATTCCATTTCATTACATTGACTTAAGTAATCGAATTGCAAAATTATTTGTATACCACATATGAATATAATACACAAATCTAGATTTAGATTTTGTAAACCTTTAGGCCTATATATAATACAGTAAACCTTTTGTTTGCTTTTACCAAATCTAAAAAAAAACATTATAGTTGTTAAAAATTGTAAAAAACCTGATTTTAAATTAGCCCAGTTGGTTGCAAATAAACTTGTTTTGGTTCAACTTGTTGTTAGGCCTAACCTAAAAATATGTTCAGTTTTTTATTCAAATCAGCTGTTTTATATATAATATGTAACAACCAATATTTGAATAAAATTAAAATATAGTAAGCATTAGTTGATTTTTGTTTTTGTTTGCTTTAGTTGGTCAATCTAACCTAAAAAAGCTGTTGGTTTTGAAGAATAATAAACTGATAAGTAAAGTTGCTATGGTAATGAATGTAAACAAACATGACGTGTTTTATGCTCAGCTGTTTTTGTGCGCTATGGTCTTGAGTCCATACAAAAGAGGCTGTTTAGTTTTTTCCAAATTTGAAACTTTTTCGGGAAACTTTTAAAATTTGTCTTTATACAAAAACCTATTACGGACTATTACGGACATTTTAAAACAAAAAATAGCCAAATTGGTCCAGCCATTCTTAAGTGACATTACAAAGGAACAGCAATTCATTTTTATTATATAGAATTTCACTATTTGTACACTTTTTAAATAAAAATGTAAACAAATTTTAATATTTGAAGTGTGGCTCAGTCATACTCGTAATAGGAAGGTTGATAACACTGATAAGGGTAATCCTATTTTTTTTTAAACATCCAAAAAATATAGAAAAAATTGTTTATCAAGGCTACCAATTTTTAAAATTTTCTTTTGATTATTTCATATGGCGTGACTGAAAGGATTTTAACCAGAGTGTTTCGTAAGCAATAATATATTATGTTTAGATCGCGAATTTTGAGAGGAAATATGAGAGATTAAAGTGACCTAAGGTTGGGAGTGGTAAATGAACAGCGATCGTGGTCGATAGAACACATTTTGGTAATATAATTAACTTTCCAAGTTCTACCATATTTAAAAGAAGTAATTGAATAGTATTGCTACAAAATAATAAAGCTATTTTTACGATCATTACTTAAATATGTAGAAGTTCCATTTAACTGTACCAAATGTTAAACAACGCAACTTTATTAACATGGTTTACCGAATATCAGACAGTCTTACTACGGAGTAGAATTAAAATTTCTAATTCAGACCTTATTAATTACATTTTATATCCACCAAAATGGGCAAAATATATGTTTATATTTATTCCGTGCGGAGTGTACGATTATTCACTATTTGAATGTTTTGAAATCTACATTTTGCTAAATTCTTTGTTAGTGTGCGTTTATTAACCCATAACAATATACATTTAAATTGTCGTATTTTTATCTTAAGTTGTTTTAGATCTTAAGTTGATTCTGCGTCTGTCAGCCATTCAGTCAGGACTAAGCCGCTTACGTTTTATATAGATTAAAGTTACGAACAATCTAATTAACTTTAAGTACCAGGAGACCGAGCTAAAGCTCGATTGTAAGCAGGGCTATGATTTCAATAACTATTATTGCAAATTTCCGTGAACATCGTTTAGGTTAGGCCTATAACATTAAACAACTAAATAAAGGATATGTTTATTTAGCAGAAGTATTAGTTGCCATGGTAACTATAAATAGATACAACATTAGGCTTACCTCTAATAAAATATACAGTTTAAAAGAAAGCACATGATTATTGTAATGGCATTGAAAACATTTGCATCAGCTGTGCTTTGTATTGTTTAAAATGGACAAATTTCACTTTTTAATTTAATAAAAATACGTAGAAAACGAATTTTCCCAGACTGGTGACCATTTCCAATCGATTTCTCGTGGCCAAAAGCCCCATATAAAATCAAAAAATGAAAAATCCTTAGACGGAGATTCCAGATCCATTTAGCAGACAAACAATTATCTCTCGCTTTAGAAGATAAGATAAAATAAAAAAATTGGAATGAGAACAGCACTAGGGCATGTATTTCAAGCTGTAGGTTACGTAACAACATTCGTATTCCTTAACAAGTTACTCACGGTCAGGACGTGCCAGGTCACTGCAATTTACACGTAATATTCTTGGCACGTGTGCACTTTATTAACATATTGTTGGAAGGAAGAAATACTTCAATTCTATTGATAGCTTTAACTAAATTTGCACGTACATTTTTCTGTTTATTGTTTATTTGGTAGAAAATGAAAGGTTTGTAATTGATACAAGTATTTATAATATACTAGGGGAAACCTTGTTGGGCCCTTCTATACACATAATCCTGTTATGTTTTCTTTATAATAAAGGTGTAGGATTAATAATAACACCAAACCTAAGATGGTAAATAAGGTTAAATGTTCAAATAAGATTATTTCGTATATTTTATAACAGCAGTTATAAGAAAGGTTAAAAGAACCAGCAAGGCTCAGGCCTACACTTTAATAAAAACCTAACCTAAAAGTTAGAAATACAAATAGTTGCTTCAAAGTTAGAAATCACCTTTTAATGGAAATCACCTGTTTTATCTGTTATTTTATTCAATTGGTTGCTATGGTAATACATGTGTAGGTTCCTAAGTCTAGGTCTAACCTAAGATTTTTTCCTACTAAATTTACAAATGTTGAAATAAAAAATGTTTTTTGTCAAATTGAGTTATAGCCTATGATACTCAGAGATAGTGTAGCTTTTTATTAGTAAAACTATTTTTTCAATCGGTTCAGTAGTTCCAGAGATTACCCTCTAGATACAAACAAACAAAAATTGTTTACTTCTTTATAATATTAGTATACATATTATACAGTAAAAATAATTCTAAACGTATACAGACTAGATTATGTTAACCCACAGAGAAGAAAAATACAGAGGAAACATCTAAGCGTGCGCAAATTGGGTGTCTAGCACTCGACACTGGTATCTACATTTGTAGTTCCCAGAGTCGCCATGAGAAGGCAGCATCGTCGCTGGCCCGTCCCCTACCCCCCTCGCCTCCTACGGCTAGCCCCTCGTCCCCTCCAGCACCGCGCGACACTCGCCTGACTCAAGGTTGTTAATGTACTCTAACAACCTTGCGCCCGACTCCCTGGCTGTCCCCGCTGGTACAATAAGTAATTGTAAAGGAAACTTGTCACAAACATGTTCTGTATTTGATTGTCATGTAGCAATAAATGTAAAACACTTGAACAATAGTACAAAATAAGTTAAATGGATTATCAAAGTAAAGCAATAAAAGTTTTAATTATACTTTAATTAAAACTCTTAAATCCTTATAATAGTTGCGGGAAATGATATTAATTTTAGTACACAGGATTATAAAAGAAAATATGATGCAGTTGAACGTGTTTAATCTCTTGGTAGGAATGATAAAATGGTTTACAATTACTGTAATTCATAGACTATAAAAAATACTGTAGCCTACTCTACTTAAACATAATAATTTGGTAATTTCATAATATAAAGACGATAACAAATTACCACATTATACAATTGTATTTTTAGAATGAATCTATTGACTATCGACTGTTGGATAAATGATTGGTAGAAGATAGTATTACCTACAACAGTAAACTATGAGCATATTATTATTTTCAAAGT
Organism: Philaenus spumarius; assembly: GCA_018207615.1. Taxonomy (NCBI): domain Eukaryota; kingdom Metazoa; phylum Arthropoda; class Insecta; order Hemiptera; family Aphrophoridae; genus Philaenus; species Philaenus spumarius. Next base: position 29,296 of record JAGFPH010010846.1, read on the forward strand.
AGGCCTTGTAGAAAGCACAAAATAATCTAAAGAGCATTCCCTCCCGTCAATACGAAAAAAATAGGTATACCACATTGAAAATGTAAACTGAATGAAAATGTACATATAATCAGAAGACCTATATACAGTTCTATGAAAATAAAACTTAAATCAAAAAAGTAATATAATGTTAAAATTGTACAGTAATGCAATATTCAACCTGTAATAAAATTACTTGACGCAAAACTAAAAAATATATTTAAAATAAATTTACATATCAACTGAAATAACTAGATTTACAAATACCCTACATTTACTAAGTACAGTAATGCAAAAAACTAACCCTTCTTTAAAATTTAACTTATAAAAGGTTTTCAACTTTGAACAACAGGCTAGAATATTACAAATACACAGATAAACTTGGTATAACTAATAAAATCTTGTAAAACAATGAGTGAATATGTGCTCTTACAATAAATCCAATGTTAATGCTATATTAAATATAAGTTTTCCATATATATACGTAACTTATATATTAACTATTTAGAAAACTAACATAGGCTAGCATTAAATAACAACAAATGAATAATTAACGACTAAACTCATAATATTTACATTGATTTACATATCCAAGGGTGTGCAATAATAATAGGTACTTTTCCATTATGTTCAATTCAAATGACCACTGATTTGAACAAACAGCATATCTTAAATAAATTTACATATCAACTGAAGTAACTAGATTTACAAATACCCTACATTTACTAAGTACAGTACCTTTTTTATTAAAAAAAATACTTCCCCTACACGGTGGCATTTTTTATTTTTATTTATTTTCATCCTAGCTTGAAATATTAAGGAATTTCGAGAAAAAAAATGTTTTTCGATTTTTTTTGACTTTGGGAAATCGAAAGACTGGTAAACTTTTTTTTATATTAATCTACATACTTTAAGTTACTTATAAAAAATCTGCCGTATTGCAAATTACTGGTAGTTGTGACCTACACCGACTGGGCTATGTATGCTACATTTTATTTTTAAGCCGTCTTAAATATAAATAGTAAATTAGGATTAAATTTGATATTTATTTGAATTACTTTTGATATACAAAACAACTTTAAACTACAATTTTATTGATATTTTACTTTGCGATTTATATGAAGTGAAGATTAAATTTGAACATGATATGTATTTACTGACTTTGTCTACAGTTTGTAAGTTATATATTTATTTTGTAGTTGTCTTCCATATAAATTGTCAACTAGGTTAAATTTGTAATTTAATTTTAATTGTTAAAATGTAATTGCAGTACTGCGTTTGATATAGACTATATAAGAGAGCCACGGTGGCCGTGGTTGTTAAAGCGTCATTGCTTTATCAATCGTCATGGCAACCATCAATGGAAAGGTTCCGGGTTCAATTCCCATTGACCCCGAATAATTTTCTAAATGGTTTCTTAACAGACATCGTTGGCTGTGGTTCGGATTCCACGTAAAACTGTAGTTCCCGTCTTCATTAGCCTTAAGTGCAAAACAGTAGGACGTTAAACACAAAAAAAAAAAAAAATGATATAGACTATACTTTTATTACTTTATTATTGACACTTTACTTTGAGATTATTTTATCATGGCGTGTCCTATAATATGAACTTCTTTAAAAATATATGTAACTATAGGTTACTGACTTTATAATCGTGATTATTTTGTGATGGAGTGTCATTATAATATGAAGGCCTACTTTTTTTAAAGCACAGAGAATAATGGATCCATTTACCATTAATCTCTGTCCTTTGGCAATATTATTATGTTTCTTCTTTTGTATTATCATTTAAACATTTCATCACTTTCAATTGTTAAAGTTTTATTTTATAAATTATCTTTATTAATGGGTTATATAACCATGTTGGTTAAAGGGTTTTTCAGAATGACAACATAACATTATTTACCTATTTAATTGTTATTATACATTTTTTTACAAACTAGATTTTGTTTATATTGCCTAAACCTAGGGCTATACATGAGATTTTAATCAGCTGTTCAATAATTTATTTTAATATCTAACCCATTTGTATAACCCATTTCATAAGATTTTAATTATATTCAAATTTCTAAGCTACCTTAGAACACAAAATGTTTGTAATAAAAAAACTGTCAAGTATTTACTTCAGTAAGTCAGTGAATCAAAATCAGGAATTAAATTATTAGATAAACATTTGTACAAAACATACTCTAATAAGTTTAAAATGTTTAAAACTTGTATCGGTTCAGTTAAAGTTGGTTCAAGAATCTTTTATTAGCTTATAACTTATTCAAAAAGTATGTCTCATTTAAAAACATAAGTTTGAATTAAATTATAATACAAATAAAACAATTTATCTTAGTAAATAGACTATTCTGTACTTAATTTCTACGGAAATTATTTCCCGTAATGAAAATATTCTTTTTTGTTACATTTACACTTATACAGAAAATAACAACCGAGTAAACGTTGAATTCCCAACTTGCAGTCTAAACGAGGCGGGGAAGTGGGACATTTCCCCCGCTACCATCACATCCTTCCCCGCTCGTCTCTCTCTCTCTCGCAACGTGCATTAGGACATCCTAGCGCGGCCACCGGACTAGATCGGAACTACAACTAGGGCGCACGATCCCGCCGTTTAAATGTTTCCTCTGTATATTCCTTCTCTGTGGTTAACCTTAAGGGCACCCTGAAATGACATTTTCTAAAAAAATAAATATACTAATGGTTCCTCCCCTGTTCGCTTCACTCTCCTACACAGGCGGTGATACATAGTGAAGATAACGCAAACATATTATTGTATACCCTGATATTTTAACGGAAATGACAGAGGGGTGAACTATCCATAGATAATGTGAGACAGAGATGGAAATAGACAAAACCAAACCCAATAAATCGTATTGAGAATGGGTTATAATTTCACCGTCATTATTTAAATAATCATTAATCAACGTTTCAAATAAATTTTAATTATCAACTAAAGGAAACAATATAATATGTAACAAAAGCTGTTTCACTAAAATACAGTAGTAATTTTGTTTGTTTTTACCTTGTTAAAAAAAAACTGATAGTTGTGAAGAATTACCCCATTCTACATTTCCTGAATTGGTTGCAAATTTACGCGTTTTGCTTCATTGTAGGCTTAACCTAAAATTATGTTAAGTTTTTGATCCACATCATCTGTTTTATTTACAATATGTAACAACAGATGTTTGAATTAAATTAAAATACGGTAAGCAACTTCCTCGATTTATGTTTGCTTTAGTTTGTTAATCTTGCGTAAAAAAATTGTTGTTTGTAAAGAATAATAAACTGATTAGAAATTAAATTTTCTATGTTGGTTGCTATTTAATGCAATCAAACATGTGTTGTTAACATTTTGATCCTAACAGCTGTTGTATCTAATAAAAGGCTGGGAGTGAACAACTAAAGTTTAACTATTTTAAGGCTTTAAAATACATTTTTTGTAAAATCATTTCGATTGAATAGTTTTCTCTTTAGCTAATAATAATAATATCTATTCCTTACTCTCCTACTTTAATTTACTATCCCCTCTCCTACTTTAATACAATTACGAAGTCACAGTTAAGGTTACATACAGGGGTTAGCGTTCGAAGCACGCACTGCATTTTGTATTGAAAATACACCCAATATGCGGGTTGTCGTGCGAAGCACGCAATGCCTTGTGTTTTGAAAATACTTCCAATACATGACTTGGCGGGTGAAGCACGCAATGCACTGTGTATTGAAAATACTCCCATATGGGGGTTGGCGTGCGAAGCACGCAATGTATTGTATATTGAAAATACTCTCAATGGTAGGCCTGCAATGCACTGTGCGTCGGCCGCTTGTCATAGTGTTCAGTGTCAAGCTCACATGTGCGTCCTTAGTAGTGAACGTGTTAATTTAAATATGTTTGTGAGAAAGTATGTGCAATTTTCCGGTAGAGTTTCTTTTTTTATGTTTTTGCAAAACTTAAGTTTTGTTTATTTTCCCACAAATAAATATTTTTCAATTGTTTTATTATTAAATCAATGTCATCCTTTTATTTATCAACAGTGAAAATTGATAAAAAATATACATTTTTTTAAATAATACATTAATACAGCACAAATTAAGTACTAATACATGTATAATGACAATGAACAAGCAATTTGTAAAAACTACCTGAGAATCACATTTCTTATAACTTTAATTTTGATTGTTCATAAATGCATTTTACCGAATATGGTAATATATTCAGTGATTGATTTAACAGCTATACACTCTATCCATATAACATTTAAACTTTTTTTTATTTAGTTGTACGAAAACAAATACTTAATAATTAACTAAATTATAAGTGAAAACAAATTGGACCAAACTGATCAAAGTTTTTTCACTTGTAATGTAGTCAAATTAACCCTTGCAGGGGATTGTGTGTGAGCAGAAAATGTATAACAAAAATTTTAAATAACTTAATATTATCCACATTCCTTGTCAAAGGTAAACTGGTTGTATAGAAATAGTTAAGATTTTTAATGAAATCACTGTGTTTAATTTATATTACTTTGGGGGATTTAAAGTTTTGTCCAATTCAGAGGTTGAAAATTGAAAGGCCTTTGAAACATGAAATACAATTACTGTGGGTAGAGATTGCAATTAATTTAATTTGTTAGACTATGGTAATTAACAGCGTCGAAGTAAAAGAAATTATCTACATTTAATTTAAACATTTTGGTATTGGACAACCGCTTAGTTAATTGGCTTGTTAATTGGGATCGCATTGTATTTAATTACATTTTTTCTATTAAAATTTGTACAGACTTTAAGAGAAGTTTACAATTTAAATTCCACCAACGTCCTGTTATTCGAAAAGATGAATCCAAATTTGAAAATATTATTTAGAAATAATTATTGGCGGTAGTTCGCGTATTGTTGAATTTGAAGAACATAACACTCAATATATTTCATTATCGTGTAAAACTGTCCAGTATAATTTTACGAAGTTGACAAACATATATCGAAAGTTAGCCTACAGTAGCTTATTATTATTATTATTATTAGTGGTTTGTGTGATCCACCACCAGGACCCACTGCACCTAAACCTCTGTTTTCATTTGTTCCGCATAGGAGTGGAATATTTGACATTTTGTTATGCTTCCAGAGTAAGAATTTTGTATAGTCATAATTTTATTAAATATTGTTTACTATATCCATTTATAACACATATACAACTTTAAAATGATTTTTATCACACTTATTGCTTAAAAATGGTTGAAAAATCGACGTTGGGTTTTGTAAACGTAATTTTGAGTTATGGTTTGGTTACTGTAGCCCGTGCATCACTGAGGATGGCAACATTGTCGTTGAAACGCGTTTGAGGTTAGTAAACGTATTTATTGTGAGATTTTGTGTTCAGGTTTTATTTTATCTAAGTTACTTTCTCACAAGTCAAGCTCATTAGTTATTTAGTAATTACATTATATGGCACGATTTTTTTCACAAACTAAGAACAAAGAGAGATAAACACTTAAAACAATTTAGTTATTGATTTATTATAAAAATTCGGATATAAAAAAGAACAGCTCTCAAACAAAATAGTCAACGAAAGTGAGAAACCCGCGGGACAGAAGAAAGAAACAAACAAATGGGCGTGGCAGTTTCATGTACACAATGCCATTCTAGCGCAATAAAGTAGCAACTATTACTGCGAAGACACTTTTACAGTACGTATCCGCACTCTAGTGGTGAAATAACCAACTGTTTGAGTCGTAATAGAAACTCGTTCCCATGGCAACCTGGAACGTCATATGACGTGATTACTTCTTTGAGCAAAAACGTAGGTTCACGTCATATGATGTGATTACTCTGTAAGCGTAAAATAAACCACCCCTCAAAGGGTTAAATATCAAAGATCAGACATACAGTACGAAGACCTTTTCTGTGATCTAATAGACAAGTTATATTTCACACAAAAAACGGAGATTTCTCTTTAATGGTGTATCTCTGTGGAAAGATATTTGGAGCGTAAGAGCAAGTTGAAAGGAGCTGTAACTTGTATCGGTGATCATATATACGATTTTAATACACGGAAACGTAGCACAGAGTACACTCTGAAAGATAAATAAGCATCTGTGGCTTTTTTTAAAAATGTTAGCAACCATAAACTAACTTAGCAGTGATTAAATAAACTTAGAATAAACTTCTACTAGTGCTGTGTAATAATCATTATGGTAAAGGTCTAGAACAGGGAATACAATCTTTAGAGTATATTTTTGATTTAAACCCACAGCCCAGTCAAATTAAGAAATTATACGGTTTGAAATCCCACAGTTTTGAAACTTTGTAGAATTGTTTGGGAAGGTCTGATAATGAACATATCAAAAGTCCTGATCGATAGGTGGTGAGCGGGGGGAGGGGGTACGAAATATGTGACTTTTTTTTCTTTTTTTTTAAATATCTCGGCAAATATGGGTTCGTTCAAAAAAGTGTCCGTAAAACTAAAATTTTCTAAAAAAAATATCATTATAGATTTTTTAACACAAATATCTCAGTGTTTGCTTAAAGTTTAAACTGTTTAACTCGTCTTATGAAATGAGGAAACACAATGTAAATTTTTTTAACACAACTTACGAAATGAGTAAGCATAATGACCATTTCAGAGGTATTACCAATTAAACTATTTGTGTTAACATTAACACATTTAGCCTATGACGCAGAACAATCTGTTACACTTATACACCCGACTCAAATATACTAAATTAGCAATACAGTCTTGGCCTAACCGGCTACGGCGTACGTCTATGTTGAGGACTCCGCTGGTTCGAATCTCGGCAAGAGCAACACTTTTTTCAAACAGATGGGATAGAGCGTTTCACTTTAGGAGCGTTTCACATAAGAGCGTTTCACTTTAGGACAGTTTCACTTTAAAAGCGTTTCACAAAATGCATGCTAAACCCCCCAGCAACAAGATACTCTGCTATATAAACATGCATTCAAATTTCTTTTACGTGGGCGCCCATTGCCGCCTTTTAAGCTAATAGGAAAGGTCACTTTATAGTATACGATTTTAAAGCTTAAGATTCAGGGAAATTTTTGTGTGATATTTGACAGTTTATAGAAAAACGCATAAGACAAGTTTCTTAAGTAAGTTGTAGAGTCCTTATTCTTAATTTTACAAAATATTTTTTTGAAGTAGATTTTACAAGGTTTTAAAAGGGCTTCAATGTTTCAAACTATACTTATTCTGATGGAAAATGTTGTGTACTTTCAAAAAAAAGTTATAAAAAGTGGCAATATATTAGGTAAAAGTTGAAAAACGAGATTTTCATAGGCAATGTCAAGAGTTAGATAGAACTGTCCGAATTGAGTAGTTTTGTTGCAATTTGCATGCATAATAACGCCTTGAAATTTTTGACACTGACTATCAAACACCCTGTATATGTTTTAGTAAAAATTTCGGAATTATTGAATTAAGTTTCATTTGTTGGTTAATTTAACTACCCAAATGTAGGCGTATAATGGCATTCACCTGAGTTTGTGATTGTCATATTTTGCACTTGTAATTAGCTATTAATGTTAGTCTGTAAAAAATTATAAATTTTGATCAACTTACTAAAGCAATGTTTACTTTAATTAAAGAAACCCCCCGCCTTTCCACTGGTTTCCTTTTATTTTTGACGTTAAACGATTTTGTGTTTTTAATTTGAATTACTTAATAAAAATTAAAAATGGTTGGAGAATTTTCTACCTGGTTAATTTTAAAAAAATAATGAGAAAAGTTTGTGAACAATATTACTCGGCCCGAGGGCTGGTTGTTACCCTGTAATACCTTTTGCTCTTGCTAAAACAATTAAGTTGAATGAAAAGCGTAAGTTGCTTTTTACTCTTCTAAAGCTTATGTATTTTATGGTTATATTCACTTACGACTTTGTATTAAGCAATTAATTGCAGCTTATATTACTTGGATTTTATACTATAAATATAATATGTTTAATTGTGTTCTTTGGTGCTTTAAATGTTATTCTACATACTTCAATTAAAAAGTTGACTTATTTACTTATAACGTTGACTGTATTTTTGAAGCGAAAACAGCTTAAGGTCCGTTCGGCACTTTTTGCGTGGGTATTTGAATGAAATCTGGTGAGCTGTACCGTACCTCACCTTACCTTACCCATTGTATTTTAGATGCATGAAGTTTAAAGCAGTATGGGTTAATTCAGTCACGACACGCGCCGACTAAATGGACATCGTGCTTCCTCATTTTGTAAGTTGTGCTAAAGTAGTTAATTTGGTAATATGTATGAAATGGACATTGTGCTTCCTCTTGTTGTAAGTTGTGCTAAAGTAGTTTATTTGGTATTATGTATAAAATGGACATTGTGCTTCCTCGTTTTGTAAGTTGTGCTA
>JAGFPH010010847.1:6042-37672 GCA_018207615.1 Philaenus spumarius
CGTCTGGCTATTTTTAAATAAAAACAGAACTTGTATTATAAATTTGGCGCCCAACGTGGGGCTTTTTCAAATAAAAATATATATTGTTTTATAACACGTTGGTTTTCTTATTGGCTTGGACGAGTTGGTCATCAAAAAAATCCAACAACCGAAAGCACTTTTTTGAACAAAAGTAATTTTTTTTAGATTTTTCGTACTAAAATAAAAAAATTGTTGGTGTTTTATGTAAAAAATCAATGTAGGAAATTATTGATCAATGTAGGAAGTTATTATATTATTACATACTGGTTCAGCCGAGTGATCAAATTATTAATGTTTTTGTTTAATATGTAATATTCATGCGATGTATAAACAGCATTTAGTATATGTAACATTCATGTGACAGACCTGTATAAACAGCATATTTAGTGTATGTAACATCCATGTGACAGACCTGTGTAAACAGCATTTAGTATATATGAATATCTTCTTTCCAGCTGGCTTTTTTACATGCTCATCACCACATTCTTGTATTCCCATATCATGGAGGTGCGACGGGGAGAAAGACTGCCCAGACGGCATTGACGAATCTAACTGTAGCAATAACACTTGCGAAGAATATCAGTTTTTGGTAAGCATTAAATGTGCCAAGTGCCAGTAAGTCTTAGTAATTTGACTCCGTCAATCTTTATAAGTTTTTGTTTTTAAAATGGGCTTTATGAAAATTAAGAGTTAATCAAAATCATTTTGTTGTTTTTCCCGTTGGTTTTGTTCAACTTTGTTTACGGTATTTAAAAACAAATATTAATACAAATTATCTATACTAATATTATGAAAAGGTAAAATTTGTTTGTTTGTATGTAGAGGATAATCTCTGGAACTACTACTGAACCGATTGAAAAAATAGATTTACTAATAAAAAGCTTCACTATCCCTTAGTAACAACATTGGCTATAATTATTCATTTTGATAAAAACATTTTTCATTTCAATATTTGCAAATTTAGTCAGAAAAAATCTTAGGTTAGGCCTAGGCTGGTGAACCAACACATGTATTTATTTACATTTAATACCAAAGCAATCAATTGAATAAAATAACAGATAAAACAGCTCTTTGCTCCAATATTTTCATTAACAGCTGATTTAAAACTTTAAAGCAATTATTTTTGTACTTCTAACTTTTAGGTTACGTCTTTAAAGTGTACCCTTGATTTTTTTACCCTTTATTATAACTGCTGTTATATAATATACGAAATAATTTGATTTGAACATTTAACATTATTTACCATCTTAGCTTTGGGGTTATTATTAATCCTACACCTTTATTATAAAGAAAACATCACATCATTATGTGTCTAGAAGGTCCCAACGGGGTTGGCGTGCGGAGCGCGCTGGGGTTTCCCTAGTAACACATATAATTAAATTTTGTAAGGAATGTAATTATTCAAAAACAGTGAATTGAACTACTGCGAGAGTTATAAAGTTCGACACAAACTCAAATAGCGGGGAAATTACTAAATATTATTTGCTGAATCTTTTTGAGGATTAAATTGGCAACCTTGAGGGCAAATTCAATCGGCTTATTAAAATAAAAACAAATTAACCACTTTTGTTTATTTCAAAATGTCACCCCCTCTCGAAATGTGTGTGCCAGAAAAGCAACATTCAACAGTAAGATTTTGAAACCGTCGGTGTGAAACCATTTTAAATTTATTTGAGAATGTTGAAGCAGTATGGTGGAAAGTAGGAACGTGCATAAAAAGGTTGAACATGTTAGGGTTCGATTTTACAAAAAAAAAGATAAAACTGTTATATATAACATTTTTATTTGTATAAAAAGGCAAGCAGAAACACTGTGATGGCACCGCGCCACTTCCAAATAAAACGATAACTCTAGACTTCTGCGGCTCCTATTGCCTAAACTAAGCAGCCCGAGTAAAAAGGTTAAATTACAAAAATTTAATCCATCTACTGTATTTTTGTACAACTTTCTCGCTTGAAAAAGTTGCCTGACCGAAAATTTTAAAAAATCCTCGCTTACTACTTTTATTATGTCCTCCTCAGTTGCGTTTCTGTTATAAAAGCCTATACAAAATATATACCAAATGTATGTACATTTCTTGGTGTCACATGAGAAAGACAGTTTTATTAGCTTTAATTTGATACTATTTACAAAATGTTACGTTGTCATCTACACATTCAGTGGGTTCATAGAGCGACCAATGTCAGCAGTGCGGGTAGTAGTACGGAAACTTCATATGAAATGAATTAGCATAGACTTTCCTGTACTGCCAACTAAAACCCTGATTCACAGTTGGCTGAATATTTTCTTTTTTGAAAGAATTGGTTATTTTCTTACAAATGTACATTATTCTTTTTGTTACGTCCCATCGTAGCTGTTTTATAATTCTTGTTATTCTAAGTAAGCTATTACTTGTCGTATTTAAAAGATAACTAGAAAAGGAGGAAAATCTAAATGTACTTAATTTTGTTAGAAAGCAATAAAATAAATAATAATCTTTTTTTTTTTTTAGTGCAAAACAACGAAACGGTGCATCTTCAATTCTTGGGTTTGCGATGGTGACAAAGATTGTGGAAACGGAGACATTAGCGATGAAGAGAACTGTACTACATCAGTTCCTGGAAAACCGACCACAGTCACCCCAAAACCACTTGGACCTGTAAGTGCAAGATATTTTTTAGAATCGTTTTACTATACTTTTATCAGACTGGGACGCTGAAGGCTTTTACTTTGTAAGGCTGAAGGCGGGGTCCAGCACCGGATCTAGGAGTTCGCCGCCTGTAGGCTTGATCCCATTTGCCGCCCCCTTTAGTTGCGTATTGAGTTTCGTTTTATACAGCAACAGAATTAATTGGTGTTAACTTATTTTATAAATATAATAGCTCTAAAAAAAAATTGGTTTAAGGGTTTTTTCAATTTCATTTTTGTAACATAATAACTTAGATTCATTATTAGATTACATTAGTTTTATTTTAGGCTACTTTTTTCACAAACGTCTTTTAAGATTTGTCAGAAAAGTAAAAGTGTTTTATTCTGTTCGTTGGGGTTGGTGATACCTTTTTTAATAGTTTTTAACCCTCCGACACAAAAAGAGGAGTGTTAAAAGTTTAACGAGTGTATCTGTATATGGAATCATAGCTCCCAAACGGGTGAACCGATTTTGATTTAGTTTTTTTTTTTTTGTTTGAAAGGTTACTTGATCAAGAATGTTTTGAGCTATGATTCAAGAAAATCTGTGAGGCCGTTTGGTTTGGGGGTTTTTAAATTTGCAATTTATCTGTTATTAAAATACAGATTGGTTATATCACTGCTTACTGTACATGATGACTGATGTTAAGTTTGTACACAAAACTACTATCCAGATGCTTGAAAATATGACTTGTGTTACAAAGTGAGATGAGAGAGATTATCAATTTATATTAGGAGTAGAATTTTATTGGTAGCCTACGGTGCAAGACGCGATGAAGTAAAATCGCATAGTTGTATTTTGTAGTGAGCCAACGACCGAGCTAGACGAGTAAAACTGGGGGGGGGGGGGGGACAGAGATGTTAAATAGAGGGGAATAAATTAGAAACAGGGCTTTTTGGGTGGATCGAGAGTACGTGTACGTCGGGGCGAGGCAAGCTGACGATAAGAAGCCACGGGGACAAAATAAGGTGAGGGAACATTTTTTTGTGAATATTTGGGGAAATTGTTTTACCACCAAGCTAAGTGGAATCAGTTTTGTTTGTTTTATAATAAATTGAAGTAATTATTTATTCGAGTGATATCCGTACTTGAGAATTTTGGGAAGTAGATGTATTATTTGAACTCAGTTTTGCCCGTAGAGTTAGGCGTAGGATGTATAAATATTAAAGCTTATTGTTTCTGAACATGTTAGTAGTACAGTAGAGCGTTGAAAATCCAAACTAATTGGGACCGAGGGGTGTTCGGATTATCAATTTGTTCAGATTTTTAAAAACAACCAAGAAAAAGCCATTTAGTCGATATATGCCCTTTAATCAATTAAAGTGGTTTAACAGAACAAACGGTAATGTAATTACAATACAGTATGTAAGACTACTTACATATTATGATTTAGATGAACCTGCACATACAGAGTAGGACGAACATGATTATACATGAAACTCTCAATTACAGTACAGTACATAATTAAAATTCTTGTACATTGTAGTTAACACAAACGAAAAAAAAAAAAAAATACTGTATAGTACACTACTGTATGTACGACACACTGTTATAATGATTACACAAAGAGAAATGAATAAACTTTCAGTATGTTTACTGCTAGCGCTAAAGCAGCTTATTAGCGTGACAGTGAAAATACTGACAGCCAGTCTGTTGTGAGGGCGTGTGAGAGCAGGTATTTAAGAAGTGTTTAAAAAGAGATAATAATGTCAAACTGCGATGAAGATTTTTGTGAAATTTTTAACGACGCAATAATTGGAATTTACGAAAACGAAAATGAAATTTTTGCAGGGGCTGCCTCAGAACGTGTTCGGATTTTTGACGTTTCGGATTATTGACGTTCGGATTATCGACGCTCTACTGTATTTAATAGTCCAGACTGTATTTAATAGTCTATTTATCTGTTACTGGTATTAAAGATATGTCAAAATATTCTTGATGGGGTTTGAGTTATTGTAGCGAGTATCCTCTCACGACATAATTAGAGCCAAGCGACTAGTCTTTAATAAGAAAGGTCCCTACGTAATACTTTGAGATAATGTACAAGTACGGTAGAACTCTAGTTATCTGAATCAATTGGGAACGGACCCCATTCAGATAATAAAAAATTCGGATAGTTGGATTTTTTCTAAAAAAAGGGTCTATTTTAACCTTTTCAGGACTGGCTTCGCATTTACGCGACTGGAGTAAACTATCCACACATACTACGGTCGCGTATACACTTTTTATAACTTTAACGTTTGAGTACTATCATCGCGTTAACGCGACTAATATAATTCTTTTGCATTGGGTCTTTTGCGACCGGCATTTGCTACAATCTATTAGCTTTAAAATCCACTATTTCGACTATCGATAGGAAGTACTAGCCAACAATAGAAAATAGAGAGAATAAAATCATGTTGCCAGACCGCGATTACTAGGTTTTGTTATATTTTGAAAAATGAATTAGGAATCTTTGCTTTATCCAAATATTAAATTTGATTATAACAAATTGTAGAGAATAAATCATAGAATTGAACTGTTAACTTAAAAATGTTAAAAATAATGTGAAAATAATTTCACTTTGTTTCACTAAATTACAACGAGTAAAACAAACCTCTCGCTAGTGCTAGGCATACAAAGTCGGATGCATTGTCCCATGCTTGAAATAACCTAGTTTGAGCATTAATTCGGATTTAGACTATGTTAGTCCCGAAAAGGTTAATTAATTACTGTATGTATGTTGAAAATGGGAGAACAAATCTACTGTATTTTTAAATAAAAAGAGCCTTTAATCTTATCTTCTAAAGCGAGAGATAATTGTCTGTCTGCTAAATGGATCTGGAATCTCCGTCTAAGGATTTTTGATTTTTTGATTTTATATGGGGGTTTTGACCACGAGAAATCGATTGGAAATGGTCACCAGTCTGGGAAAATTCGTTTTCTACGTCTTTTTATTAAATTAAAAATTGAAATTTGTCCATTTTAAACAATACAAAGCACAGCTGATGCAAATGTTTTCAATCTCATTACAATAATCATCTGATTTCTTTTAAACGAAGCACAGCTGATGCAAATGTTTTCAATGCCATTACAATAATCATCTGTTTTCTTTTAAACTGTATTTTATTAGAGGTAAGCCTAATGTTGTATCTATTTATAGTTCCCATGGCAACGAATACTTCTGCTAAATAAACATACCCTTTATTTAGTTGTTTAATGTTATAGGCCTAACCTAAACGATGTTCACGGAAATTTGCAATAATAGTTATTGACGTGAGCGAACTAGGCCCTGCTTATAATCGAGCTTTAGCTCGGTCTCCTGGTACTTAACTAAATGAAAAGGTAACACTTTTACATGGCGTGTGTACATAAATGAATGTCATTGCTTGCTGAACATCTCTTTTAAAGTAAACGTTTCTTTTTAAAGTAAGTGACTGTATTTACTATTAATCCGTTTGACACCTGGTGCCTACACTAGCTTCGCGGAGGGAAGGTTAATAGCGCGCGTAGACATAATCTTTATTTTGCGAATCGCAGTACGTTCCCGTCTTAATTTATTTTCTGAAATTCAGAAAGCGATTTGGATAGTTGGAGTTTGGATAATTGGAGTTTTACTGTAACCACAAAACCTAAATCTTTAGCCAGGATTAAAGTAAATATTTGTTTAAACCCAATCACAATGTTTAACCTTTTGAAAGTACGGGGGTGTTTGCCAATAAACCTCCGTAACTGACTACGCACGTTGGGTACGTTTGTATTTTTCTGTTCAAAGTGCATGTGCGTTCTTTTCTAAATTAATACCAGTAATGCTAGCTGTTGTTTTATTTAAGAAGCTGTATTTAGCGTTAAATTAAATGCTGTAAATTAATACTAGTAACGATATCTGTTAATTTTGCAACCTGAATTTTTAAACGAAAACAAAATTTAGCAGGCCATTGTTTGCAAAAGTCCACAACTTCCATGCATACAGTTTAGTTCAGAGTGTGTAATGTTGCATCTGTCCCGAGTTATGGATGGTGCCGCGTAACAGTAAGATCAGCGGTGCCATCTATAACTCTGGACGGATGCAACATCCTGGGTCAACGTACCGAAGGAGTCTGTTACATCAGCGGTGCCATCTACATCTCAGGACGGACCAACATCCTCAGCTAACGGACCGAACGAGTCTGTAAAGGTAATTATTCTGGGCTAAATCTAACCGTAGACGAAAATACAATCTCGTGAAATGGATTATTTTTTGCTAGTTTTTGATAAGACGGTGATGCAATTTACAGTAGATCAAACAGATATTTATCATTACAATTTATTGTTATTTTTCGGCAATTCTGTAATAAAGACTCCTGTCCATCCCCGTCTTCAACCCTGCAGACAAATTTTCAGGGGTGTTTGTGTAGCCTACATACTTTTAAGTCCCAAGAAGAAAACCTAAAGTAGAAGCTATTGCGAAAGATATTGAAAAGTGTTGCAATAGCTGAGTTTGCAAAGACCTAGTTGGCTGCAGAGTGCAGTAACCTGGATGGTTATATATACTCTTGACTGACCTAAAAACAAAGATAGTGGTTTTAGAGACACACGACAGCCGAAGGCTCTGCTCTTAGATAAGGCTGCTCTTGGGAGACATTTGCCTTGAAAGGACACGGTGGCAATAGAATATATAATCATTCACTACGGTTGCATTAAGGTGATAATTTGGAATTGCAGCCAATTAACATATACATTATTGGGTTTGATAATTCCAATATTTAGAGTGCTCTGTCTTGGGATTTAATTAGTTGGATGTGATTAGGATTAATAAAATTGTAGATGTCGATCTTTGTATGTTTAAAATATAGTAATAAGTAATTGGACTTTAATTGAATGTGCTCATATAATATATATATATAGGTAAAGTTGTGATTAGAAGTTTGAGATTAAATAACTAAAATACCACTGAACCACCATCGAATACTTTAGCTTAATGAAGGACCCTTGTCATATATAATTTGTAATACCTAACAGTGTGTAAAACATTTGATTACAGTAAAGGCCCACTATTCCAAACATACATAGAGCCTTAGCTTAATGAAACCTCCTGAAACTAAATTGGAATGAAAGCTAGTTACTTGCAGTACACGTCGGTTACTTTTATACAATTCTGAAGAATCATTTTTAATCACTGCTAAACACAAAAACTAACTAACTTACACACACTTAATTGTACACTATCTATTTTCCCCTTCCTTTGCATTGCGTTTTGGTTAACGGAAATTGACAACACATTAATCCCAATGGGCCTGTTGGAATTGCCCGGTTTAGTTTACTTTGCGTTTTCCATCCGTTCGGGAAGACCGCTACCCTTACAAGCTTCCTGTAAAAAGCATACTGGATCCTTCAGAAAGAAGGCAGGAATAGATACAACAGCAGGCTAGGTTGCTGCCACCTTCCGGTTACGTTCAACCGTTTTTCTCCTCCGTTTTCATTATCTAAAAGAAATTTTAGTTTTTTCTCAATCTTTTTTCAAGACGATACTGTACTAACAAACAGTTCAAAGAACCTATCCCTTTCCTTCCGTTTTTAGAAGAAAACGCAATCTTAACGCAACGGAAGGAAAGAACGGATGGTGTAAACCTGCACTAAGAAGTAAAGTCAGCGATTTTTTTTGACAAAGAGCACTGAATCGACTTGAGGATGCAATGTTTCACCATCGCCGCATGAACTTAACACCATTTTTGGTGCTGATGAAGAGTGTTGTTCGACGTAGCATAAGGCGAGGTCAAGAGCATTTGCCGCGTCAAGAACGTACGCCTTAACAAGTCAATATATTGATATTATTCATGAAATCCGCCTGTATCGAATTCCCGCTAAACCAAACAGTGTTCGGTTCCAATTAATTCGGAATAGTGGTACTCTACTGTGTATAAATGAATAGAAAATATCTGCATACAAGATAAATCAAAGTGAATAATAGATGTAACATATAACATAACCTGATTAGACATTTAAGAAACTGTTTACCTAAAAGCTATCTAAGAACTGTTTATTTTGTGTATTTTCATAGTGTACTATTGTTTGGTCTCCTATTTTGGGGTAATTCAGCAAAAATCGACAGTGTGTTGCTCTTGCAGAAAAGAGCTATTAGACTGATCACATTTAGTTCATGTGACGAGCATTGTAGGTCTTTATTTAAGCAGAGTCAGTTACCGACTGTCATAAGTCAATATGTTTTCGAATGTTTGATGTTCACTAAATCGAAACTTGGTAGATTGGTGATGAACCATAGTGTGCATACCTACAATACTAGAAAAGGCATGCTTGCTAGGCTAAGTATAACCCAGAAATCCTATCAATATATTGGTATGTCCATGTTCAATATGCTCCCTGTTGGAGCTTTTTCTGTAGACATCAAGAAATTTAAAAAAATTATGTATGTCTGGAATTGTAATAATAATAATCCTTTTTATTGTTTAAGTGAGTTTTTTTCAGGCTGATGTCAGGAACATTGTTTTTTAGTATTGTTAAATGTTGCCCTGATTTTGGTTTTGTGCTATTGTTGTGCTGTAGTGATGTATTTTAGTAATTAGTGCATTTATGTTATTACTTGACAAGATCAATACACTGGAACATGTGTCTCTAGATTGATAAATAAATCAAATCAAATATATAGAAAAGAAGTAAAATCAGAAAATTATTTAAAAAAACCATAGTTTGGATTTCTAAAACCTAATACTTGATGAAAGGTTAGTACGTACGTACAAATTGAATTAAAACAATATCCGCAATAATGTACACGTTTAACTTAATTTTTGTAAATGTTCGCAGTCGTATTGCAGTGAATGGATGTTTGAATGTACAAACAAGAAATGTATTCCCTTGTGGTGGAAGTGCGATGGGGTCGATGATTGCGGGGACAACACGGACGAAGTTGCCTGCCCCGAGTCCAGCAGTAACCCAATTGATGCAAATACTCTTTCACCTACTACGCCTCCCACATCTTGCCGTAGTCATCAGTTCCGTTGTTTGTCAGGTAATTTATTTATTTACCGTCATGTTGCATTTTATAATATAGCCGTAGCTATAAAAACGGGTAACATTGTCAACAAAACAAAACATAGAGACAGCTATAAGAAACGGGTAATATTTAGAGAATAGAATAAAAACATTTATTGCCCTTAAACAAGTACAGTTGCGATAGACACGGTTAGAAAGGCATAACATAAATTACAACATTACAGACACAGGGTATATACATAAGACTAATAATAAGGAAGATAGATACAGTTCATACACAAAACTAAAATATAAGTTCATTGATATTACATTCCATAAACTCTTTAATAGTGTAAACACCATTTTTCCTTAGCCATCTATTCAACACCAGCTTAAAATACCCAGTGGGAATTGCCTCAGAGTTGGCAGGCAGTTTATTAATCAGCCTTAATCCTAAGTATTTAAAACTAGACCGAGTTGTTTTTAGCCGAACAAAATCACATTCAATCAAATTTCTGTTCCTTGTTGGGTAATTGTGCTTATCACCACCCAGCTTGTATTCATGTATATTTACTTTTATATATACAGTAGAGTCTCGGTTATCCGTCCTTCGGTTATCCGACATTCCGAATTATCCGACTTACCGAAACAATGTCATGCAATATGATTTTACGCTGTAGGCTGTTGTAAAATTGTAAAACTCAGCCATTTTTATCACACCCGACAGTACATGCAGCTGATTTCGGTGCGAGACATCCCCTTTCTTTTACCTGACTGTCCGCCATTGTATTCACGTGCCGGCCGTAAGGTCGGTGACCGACTTTCTCTATTGTTTCCGAGCGCTGCATAACCACCCCCGTCCGTCAATCCTATCCCATCTGCTACCTGACACTTCTGAGTATTCCTCAGACCTCAGTGTTTACGAAGCTCGTTTACTGTGAAGACGTGTTTTGCATTCTTTCGTTTCGGCTGCTTTGTTAAGACTGTTTAGTTGTGTTTGCTTCTTTTAAAGTTGTGGCGATGTCTTCAAAACGTAAGAAGGTGGTTGTGTCAATGGAAGAAAAATTGAAAGCCTTAAAGAGATTAGACAGTGGTGAAACTTTATTAAAAGTGGCGCGAGATTACAACGTAGGGAGAACAACTGTGGGAGACTGGAAGAAGAATCGCAGGGAAATTGAAAAATGGTGTTCTCATCGAGTTTCGGCAAATGCTTTGGAAGATCGGAAGACGATGAAAAAATGTGAATACGAAAAAGTAAGTGAAGCTTTGTACATGTGGTTCACTCAACATCGAGAGAAAGGTGTTCCGATAACAGGACCGATATTACAAGAAAAAGCCTTAAAGTTTCGAAATGAACTGAACGAGGGTGAACCTGACTTCACAGCTAGTGTTGGCTCGATAGATTGAAGAAACGATACGGAATTAGACAGCTTAATATATGTGGCGAGAAGCTTTCTGCAAACTCTGAAGCCGTACAGTCGTTTAGAAATAAACTTCACACACTTTTGGACGGGGAAAGCATTACAGGTGATCAACTTTTCAATTGTGATGAGACTGGTCTCAATTATTACAAAATGTTACCGGCAAAAACACTAGCGTCAAAAGCCGAAGCGGCAGCTCCAGGTCACAAACGAAGCAAAGAAAGAGTGACAATTCTTGCATGCAGCAATGCCACGGCAAATATGAAAATGAAACTGGCTATGATTGGCAAATCGAAAAATCCCAGATCGTTTAAGAATGTTTCCAGAAATGCTTTGCCAGTAAAATATTACAATCAAAGAAATGCTTGGATGAGCTCCGAAATTTTCAAAGAATTTTTTTTTTAAGAATTTGTGCAACAAACCGAACAGTTTTTGAAATCCAAAAACTTGCCACGGAAAGCAATATTGCTTCTTGACAATGCTATGTGCCATCCTAGCGAAGAAGAACTTAAAGATAAGGATATAAAGGCAATGTTTTTGCCTCCAAATGTGACTTCCTTATGTCAACCTATGGATCAGGGGACCTTGGAGACAATGAAGAGGAATTATCGAAGAAACCTGCTGTCTTCTATAATTAACGCTATGGACCAGGGAGAAGATATGGTGAACAAATTGCGTCATCTTAATCTGAAAGACGTTGGGTACTACGTGGCTCAATCGTGGGAAAGTGTTGGATCAAACACAATTTCTAAGTCTTGGAAAATGCTGCTCCAAGAAAATGAATCTCCAGAAAATCTACAGAACGAGACTGAACCGGACAACACGAGCCTTCTACCATTGCTACAAAAAGTGCCGGGTTGCGCTGACGCAACAGAAGAGGATGTGAACGAGTGGTTGACTCAAGATGAACAGTATGAAGTGACAGACGAAGAGTTAGTGAACATGGTGAGCGAAAAAGGCGAAGAAGACGATGAAGAGGACACAGTGTCGGAAGAAAGTGTACAAACAATTTCGCATAGTGAAGGACACAAAGCTCTTGAAATGGCGATAAGGTATGCAGAGCAGCTGGAGGAAACATCTTCTACGGAGCTATTACTCCTGTCGAGTCTGCGAGATTTGGCGGCAAGTAAAAGACAATCAGCAGTGAAACAAAAGACAATCACGAACTTTTTCAGCCAGCTGTAGTTTTTTGTTTGATGGTTAAATTTTCATGTGAGTACAGTTCTAATTTTAAACATTTTCATGACTTTTTCCTTTGTAAAAATTATGTTTTATTTGTCCCATTCAGCTATGTTACCATATTTTTAAATATGCGCAATGTGTAAATAAAATTAACTCTTTTTAACGTTGTTTTTATCATTTTCCGTATTATCCGTCATTTTCAACTATCCGACATTGCCGCGGCCGGTTTATGTCGGATAATCGAGGCTCTACTGTAATAGTACTTGCAGTATGCAAATACAAGCCAAAGGAAGAATTTTGAGCTCCATGAAGAGGGGCCTACAATACTCATGTTCAGATACCCCTTTAATGATTCTAATTACATTTTTTTTGCCAGAGGAAAACTTTTTTTGCACCTGAGGAATTTCCCCAGAGTGTTACACCATAAATGAGATGTGAATGGAATAAGGCAAAGTGCCTTAAATCTAATTTGTTACTAAGTATTTAATAAACTTTACAGGAGACTGTATCGAGGATTCGTGGATTTGTGATGGAATCAAAGATTGTGATCAGGGAGAGGATGAAATGAATTGTGATGGCAAGTTGAAGTGTAACAGTGAAACTCAGTTCAAATGCCGTTTGGATGGATCATGCATTCCAGGCCGACAAGTCTGCGACAACATTGTCCAGTGTCCGGATAAATCTGATGAGGCTTTTTGTTCAGACACGACCTTACCAAGTAAGTTCCTACTTTGTATCTTGTTAGCGAATTTCCATAGGAGAAATGAGCTATTGCAGTGGCCCTTGTGGTAAGACCCCAAGGTCGGGAGTAGCAAATGAGCACCGATCGTGGTCCCCAGAACACGTTTTGGGGTGTCATTAAAAATCATATATGTGTTCGCACTCTAGCGGCCGCATTTTAAGTCCGATTTTTTTCAAATTTCGTACACATGTTGGTCGCTCGGACGAGTTCGTTAACCAAAAAAAAATACAACAATCGGAAGCACGGTTTTTGAGCGGAAGTAACTTATTTTTTTAGATTTTTCCTACAAGAATGAATATGTTTTTGAGTTTTTTATACAAATATAAAATGTAGGATGTTATTCAGTAGATTTTGTTTTTTTACGTGACCTTATAGCTCGCATGGTTCCCCCAAAATCGATCAAAACGTAAAATACCATAGAAGTACGCGGTTCAAAGCTTGTGTTGGATACTACCGTCGGGTTGGCGTGCGAAGCACGCAATGCATTGTGTATTGAAGATACTCCCAATAGGGGCGTTGGCGTGCGAAGCACGCAATGCATTGTGTATTGAAGATACTCCCAATATGCGGAATGGCGTGCGAACCATTTTGCAGCTATTCAGCACCATCGTGAATAGACCTATTTCCCAAATTGTTGGTTGAAACTCGAAAACATAGGCCTATAAACTTAATTTTGGAAATTTGCTCAACTCACGTCAGCGGTTCAGCTGAGTGGTCGAATTATTGTAGTTAAAATACTTCAGTTGTAAATCTGGTTATTATTTGTCTAGTTGGTAGGTTGGAGGGGCCTTCTCCGCCGCTTGCCAACTTATAGCAGTGAAGTCGTGTTCAGGACCACTTTCGACCAACTACTCAGCATTTTTACAAAAATCTGAAATACATGCTTCGAAGCTCATGAAGCTCTCTACTTCAAAATATCGGTCTAATTTTTTTAAACAGTTACTGTGCAAAAACAATATATCCAACAGGGCCTAACTAGTGTGTCGTTAATCTACATACCATTAACTGTCATTTTACTCAATTCTGAAGCTTTTGCTTTCAACCCTCAAAGCGGCAGACTACACACCTGTGTAGTCACTTCGTGCCGAGACAATACATTTGTAACGCGTGATTGTATCAAATATTTTACCCACTAAAAATCTTTCAATCTCTAAAAGACAAAAACCTTTATAAAGGTAATGTTTCAAACTTCAATTTTTGTATTTACCATTTCTTTCTAAAACGTATATTTACTTGTGTAATCATCATTTGGATATTTATTTTTCTAAACAGCTGACGCGCTTCATAAAACTCGGAGAAACAAGTCATATTTCTAAGCCGTATAATGGTTAGACAAACCTGTTTTGAACAGACTAACTGTATACCATTGAATTCGTAAACATCTGTACTTTCTAATGCTGCCTTCCTAATATCCGTCATGCTTACAATTTCGATGTTATTTGTAAACTCTTGTTGCAATTGAACAATTTTCAACCAATGTAACAGCACATTTTGCATTCGAGATATCTCTCACAATTCGATACATTTGTTTATGTCGGTTTGTAGACGCCACTTCAATCTATCGTTTCGTGTAAAGCAAACCAGATTTACTAGAACGGGTTTATTCGTACAGTCCCCTGGGAAGTACAGACAAGTGGGAAATTCAAAACTTAGCGTTTCTCGCGCTTTGCAGGTGTTGTTACAACGGTCATCGTGTATAGGATTCGCACACAAGAGTTTTTATTCGTTTGATATAATTTTGGGATTCAAGGAACACTAAGTCAAATACTTATATGAAATAATGATTTACAAGTATACAGTTCAATTCTTTGATTTATACTTTTGTTATAATAATATTTCATTTTTGGGCAAAGCATATATTCCTAAATTACTATTCAAACTGCATAGTTTTCTTAACAGTCTTGTAGTAGGAACATAAAAACTTGTGTTTTCAAAATAAGAAATTTGAAATTGATATACAGTAGACTCCCGATTATCCGCGATAATGGGTGGCTGAACTTCCGTGTATAATCGAAATCGCGGATAATCCGAAACTAACCTAAAATGCCCTAGAAATAGTTCAAAATGACCGTAAAACTAAAATAAGTGCTTAATTAATCTTTACAAAAGGTTCAGGTAATAACAATTAATTTAAATATGTACAGTATTACGTACCTTTATATGTTGGAAAAATTACATAGTTTCACACACACTACAGTATTTACATACTGTATTTACAAAGACCAAAAACAAAACAAACACAGTCCAGTACATAACTACTACAGTACTACTGTTATCAAAATGCACTTTCAATATCAATCTCTATCAGCATGGAGTAAAAAAGTCCTTTATTCATTTTTGTTTCTTTGCATTTGACTCACTGATTTAGTGACACAGACGACTGCGTGGAGGAAGAAATAGCGAGTTGTTACTATTGTTTTTGTTGGGCGTGGGGGTGAGAATAGTCCCGTTATGAAGGTTATGTGCTTACTGTATTGTCTTTGAGGTGGCGCTACAGTCTGCGCGCGAGATAATGGGCCTTCACTCGCTAAACTTCGTTCGCCGTAGTATCGCATTTGGGTTATTTTACGTATTCAATTTGTATTTTTTTGGTGATTGCGGTATTTTTTGGCGATCGCGGTTAAGCCGCAACGTGGGTAATCCACTCGTGGATAATTGGCGTTCTACTGTATAGTTGTATACAATTCTATATATAACTAAATTATAAAACTTTTGTACGTTTTGAAAAAAATGTTGACTACTTTTTATGTAGGCCTAAAGTTGAATTTTTTCTTTCGTTACTGAACATTTTTTGTTTCTTGTGCTAATAACTTGTAAATTTTACATCAATACATTTTTTACTAGCACATATGAACTCTTTGAACCATTCTTTACAAAAAAGCAATGGAACACTTTTGGATTGGGATATAACTACTACATTTGGCATATTTTTGGAAAAAATGCTTGCAAACTCCAAAAAAAACATTTTTGTTAACATTGCCGCTTCTAGGGTTAAAATTATGAATTTTCCATCCAAGCAGTTTCTTTACATGCAAGTTAGAGTTACAGAAAATATAAGTTGTAGGTAAACCACATTTTCAGTAACCCTACTAATTTCACATCCTGTGTGGTGCTAGTGTATTCATTATTTGGTGAATGTATTTTATCATTAGTAACTTATGTTCTGGTGATTAGGTCCAGCCAATCCTAGCTGCCATCCTGGGTACTTCTCGTGTGACAATAACAAATGTATTCTTAACAAGTTGGTGTGCAACAACATAACAGATTGTTTTGACGAATCTGATGAGAGGAACTGCCAAAATGGTTCCTTAGTATTTCAGGTATTGTAATAATTTTCTTTTTCTTTAATTATTTGAATTTTCTTTAAATAGATTTATTTCAGCTTCAGAAATAGTAGAAAGATTTATTTTTAACCCTCAACGGGAGAGTGTTATAAGTTTAACGTGTGTATCTGTCTGCGGCATCGTTGCTCCCAAACGGATGAACCGATTTTGATTTAGTTTTTTTGTTTGAAAGGTGGACTTGATCGAGTATTGGTTCTAGAAACTCTGTTTAGCAGTTCGGCGGGGTTTTAAATTTGTAATTTATGGGTAATAGTACAGCAATCCCTCATTCGCGGGGGATAGGTTCCGAAAAATTTCCGCGAATAGCGAAAACCAAATCTTTTATAGGAAAAGGAAGGTTATGTTCGTGACGTATAGAAAATTTTAAAACATTATATACTAATACCTATAATCAATTTACATAAGATACAGGCAGTCCTTGTTGTACACTATTTCGCTTTTACGCGGGGAAAAAAGTCCTTGAAAGGTTCAGTATTTGAGCTGAGTTGTTTGGAGTGTAGACTATAGTTGATAATTTTGTAAGTTAGTGGAGCGTTGTTTGTCATCTTAGTCTTCCCTCGAGGTCAGTGCTCTCATAACGGTACCTGTACCCACCCCTACTTGTTCTGTCATAGTCTGTTAGTCACGTCAAGGCACATCAAGCTATCGTTCGTTGTCAGTAGCGAAAATATTGGTCGCGAGTGTTAATCTAAATCGTAGTAAAAACTTAATTTCTTTCAAAATATTTTACTGTAATTTTAAATTAATTTGACTCGCTGTACACTGAATTGATGTCTCCAACTAAATCACTGTACAGTACAGTATGCCATTGACCTTCATTTGCACAAGTCCACTTGTATTGGCGCAGAGGTTTGTTGTAGGGAAATCCCATCTTGTATGTTTTGTTGTATTTGTGAGTATTTCGCCGACGTGGTATTTATACAATGTTATTTTTTTTTTTCATTGTAAGGTGAGTTTTAGCCTCTAGAATAGTGTGTATTAATAATAAGTATCAATAGGTACCTTTTTATTAGAAAAGCATCACTTCCTATTCCTTATTTGGTGATCTTTCTTGGATTACTAGTTTTGAATTAAGAGATTGAAACTAGTAATCCAAGAAAGATCACCAAATAAGGAATAGGAAGTGACGCTTTTCCAATAAAAAGGTACGTATTGATACTTTTATTATTATTATATTCGTACAATAATAATTACAGTACATACACTGTAATAATTTACGAATTTTACATGCCTTTTATTGCTATTTAATGCAGTATTTTTTTCTTTTTTTAGCGACCGCTAATAACCAAAACTGCGAATGTGTAGGGATTACTGTATAATATTGTTTTGTATAAAAATGTAATTGGTTTGGAATTTTTCGAATTTCAAACCCAGATTGTTTAATGGTTTCGTTAAATCGAAACAAAATACTAAATGTTTGTACACTATTTAATTGTAATAAAAGTTCCCTTGTATGTTTCTTTTATGTTTTCAGGTCATGCAAATGGGTGTAGAAGAACATTCGGTGAATGAAACGAGCCTACGTTTGTTCTGGTGGGTCTCTGGCCGTAACAATACAACATTGGAGTACCTTCCTTCTTACAGTGTCGCCGACTCTCTTACCATCAAATGGGTTAATACTTCTTGGACAACGGGAATGGAATATCAGTTTACAGGACTCCAGCCGTACACTACGTACAACATGACTGTCTATGTCAGAGTGAATGGTGGACAGATCTATCAACCACGATACTTCTTTACCGCTACTACTGGTGTAGGATGTAAGTACCCCATGATTGGCACAAACAAAACTACAGTACAACGTGGCGACCGGCCGATCCGGTTATAGCAAGGTCATTTATAAATAGTCAAAGGGCCTAAAACAATGAAAGCCATTACTGTTGAATACTATTTTAGATGTTTCAAGTGGTTTGGAATTGTATTTACTGTACTACAATGTACTATATAGACTAACAAGTTTTACGTTCTGTGTACAACAGTGGACTATTGGCAATTAAAAGTAAACAATAAAAGAAAACAGTTTACATTGTAAAAACACAATTTTAGTTATTACAGCACAATAATTAAATATGTAAAATATGTTTAACCTTCACCCGTGCCTTGGTTATAGCTCAAATTGGCGAGCCGGTTTTTAGTGTTTTGCAATCATATTTTAAAAAATTCGCCAAAAATAGTAATTCTAACCCAATCCAAAAGTGTTCTGTACCTTTTTTGTAGAGAAATGTTCAAAGAATGCATATATGTGATAAAAAATTTATTGATGTAAAATTGTAAAAGTTATTAGCTCAAGAAACAAAAAATGTTCAGTAACGAAAGGAAAAAGTTCAACTTTAGGCCTAAATAACAAGTAGTAAACATTTTTTGTAATTTTTTCGTAAGCGTAAAAAAGTTTTGTAATTTAGTTCTAAATAGTAAAAACATTTATCAATTTCAAATTTCTTATTTTGAAAAAAACAGTTTTTATGTTCCAAATACACGATTTCTAACAAAACTAGGCCTAGTTTGAAACGTAATTCATATTCTTTGTCCAAAAGTGAAATATTATTATAACAAAGAAAAGAACGGTATACTTGTCTTTCCTTAGTTCACAAAAGTGTTTGAGTTATCTTTATTTGAATAACAAAATTACATCAATGATTATGAAACTTCCCCTGTCGCAGGATAAAATAAATATCGCGTCATATAAATATCGTGGGAACCCACGCGCTAGACGGTCTCACTAGATTGTCCTAATTATGTATTTTTCACTGCTGCCTAAACAAACAAAAAACTGGTTATTTCTAGTTTACTTCCCACCGTTAGAAAGATCAAACTGTTCTCTACAGAATGGTGAAAAGAAATCTGTCAAAACGTATGATATAGTAGGCGTTATCTCTGTTGACAAATGGGCTGTTTCATTGGTTGAAAACTTGTAAATCGCAAGGTTTACAGAAATCGTCGTAGTAAATCGTGTCATCTGATTGGTAGGCACTATTAGAAAGATAAAATCTTGACGAATCCAATGCTATATTTATCATCTCGATAGAAATACTTCTGTAGATGGTCTTGGACATGTAAGAAGTGGGAGATAACAGTACAATTGTACGCATATTCGCACACAGAAACAACCGTAACCCGATCTGCATATTTTAAAACGATTATTACGTATGTAAATATACGTTTTACAAAAAAGTTTTAAATACAAAAATTTAAGTTTAAATCATTTCCTTTCCAATGGTGTCGGTTTTATTACGTTTGGGTGATTTTAAGTGTATTAAATAACCGAATATGCAAATTCTCGCATAGGTTCGAATTGGTTGCATCTTGCCCCTGAGAGAACGTCACTTTAGACAGTCTGGCACTGGGAGGGTTAAAGTACATAGGTACAGTACTGTACTTATAAACACACTA
This sequence comes from Philaenus spumarius, assembly GCA_018207615.1. Taxonomy (NCBI): domain Eukaryota; kingdom Metazoa; phylum Arthropoda; class Insecta; order Hemiptera; family Aphrophoridae; genus Philaenus; species Philaenus spumarius. The sequence continues at coordinate 25,759 of JAGFPH010010847.1, forward strand.
GCTTTAAAAAAATTACCGGTAGACCTACAGTTCGGCACATTAAAATATAAATTAAGTTTTACTTACAGTACCATACAGGAACGCTAACGGCTACATCAGTATTTGAAAAAAGTTTTGATTTTCGGCTGCTTCACACACTGTACATGTTTTTTGGAAGCCATCTTCTTAACAGCATCAATTTGGTTTCATCTTGATGTTCAACATAACTTATCAGAGATAACGTTTCAAGGTCAGAGTCCGCTAGGAATTGACTAGGCTCGGCGTGCAAACATTATTCTAGCTGCAACTTTCACTTTTCCACCCTATTCGCCGCTCAAACAAAACACAAAAATTTGTTTGGAGATGCGTCCGGTTATGGGAGGGTCCGGATGCGACAGGTCGTACTGTACTTATGGAATTAAAAATTACTGTTTTCCAGGGGTGTGTACAAGATTTCGAACGGTAACGAGAAATAACTCGATATCGTCTCAATCTCATTGGCAAGAATAAAATTAATTTCTCGGTTAATCTCGAGTTTTATTTTTAGTCTTTTTATAAAACTTAAAATATTACATTAGAATGAAAAGAAGAGAAACTGAAGTTTTCCCAACTTAATTAGAATGTCGTACAATATCTTATTTAAATTACCTTGAAACTGCGGAGAAAGCATAGTAGAGGTTGAGTTTTATATAACATGAGGGTGTAAAGTAAACAGCTGATCAAGGCTATGTTTTAAAAATGTCGATTGTAGTGGCCATATGTGAACTACAATACTATCCGGAATATACAAAACACCTGTCAACTAGATTGTAATGTTAACCCTTCCCGCGCGGTAGACAAATATATCGGCAAAGACCCATTTAAAGTCATAGGAATAAATTTAGTTCACAAAACTTCTACTAGATGGCGGATGAAGTCACAGTTGTCTGCAATGATCGATAACATGTGTTTGTTTGGTAACTGGCACCGCTACAGCGCTATAGACGAACAAATCCGCCGCCACCAACAGCAGAGATTTGTCTACACTAAAACTTTGTTTAAATACTTAGTTGTACGGTAATTGAGCTCGTCACCACAGCTCTCCTTGATTTAAGGTCTTGTTTTGTAATAAATGTACAGTAACAACAACAGCCAACATTGTAATTTAGGTCTAATAATAGAGGACCTCCTCCGTTTTCGTTATTTCGAAGGAGTTTTATTTATTTTCTCGATATTTTTTCAAGACGATGCGGTACTAACAGACAGACTGCGGGATGACAAAACGGACAGTTCGAACAACCTATGCCATCCCTTCCGTTTTTAGAAGAAAACGGATGGTGTAAACTTACACTAAGAAGTGAAGTGAGTGAGTTTTGTCTGACAAAGAGCACTGAATCGACTTGAAGATGCGATGTTCTGCCATCGCCGCATGAACATAATTTCATGTTTTGCTGTTGATGAAGCGTGTTGTTCAAAGTGGCGTAAGGCGAGGTCAAGAGCATTAGCCGCGTCTGCCGTAAGCCGCGTCAAGAACTTATGCCTTAACAAGTCAATACGTTGATATTATTCATGAAATCCGCCTATTCTGAATTCCCACTAAACCGAACGATGTTCAGTTCCAATTAGTTCGGAATAGCGGAACTCTACTGTATTTAATAATTTAAAAAAATAAACTTTATGAAAAGAACTTTTTTAAATTTTATATAAAACTAGCTGACCCAGCAATGTTTCGCTATTACTTAATTTGAAACTTTGAAAGACTGTAATTCATATCCCTGAGGGCCGATGTAAATTATAATGGGATTCTGCTCATTGCTTGATTTACCTAACCTAAAATTATATTCAGTTTTTGATCCAAATCAGTTGTTGATCAAAATCAGCTGTTGATCAAAATCAGCTGTTTTAAGCTTTTCATACGAACAGCTGTTTTTTGTGCCCCTGATAAAATCAAAAGAAATCTTTCTTCTTCTTCCTTAAGATTGACCTTCCATAAGATTAACATTGAAACTTTGAGGGCCACTGGGGCGTAGCCCTAATGTCCTAGGACTTCGGTAAATGGCCTAAAACCTTCCCAGGGTTAACCTGTGTTACTATGCAAAATTTCAAAGCAATCGGATGGACGGTTTGGTAACGCATAAAGGACAAACATACAAACGGACATACATTGAATTTTATATATATAGACTAGCTGACCCGTACAGCGTTGCCCGTGGTTGTTGGTATTTTCAGTCTTTTTGACGTAATTGTAATTCTTTTTAAGTGTTCGTTGAATACCTATGCGTATCCTACTGTGGTCATGAAAACAAGTCTACGCTATTTAGGAAAGCACTGAAAATTGTATTCCTGTAAACTACTATCTAACATGAAAAAGCTTTAAATATATATCGTTTTAATTTATAGTTTTTACTAAGTTTGACTTTCACTTAATTTCATTGACAATGTTGCCAACACCTACTGCCTTAGAGGAAGCTACGTACCAAATTTCATTCCAATTCGTTCTTATAGGGATTTTTAGTAACTTTGACCCCCCTCCCCAAACCACCCTGAAATTTCGAATTTCTTTTAACCCTTTCTTAGCGAGGGTTTAAATTAGCTGGGGGTCGTAGAAAATATATTTGAATCACTTGGTAACATCCGCGTTAATTTAGACATAACAAACTGGTTCAAATAGAGTTTGTAATTTTAAATGTATAGGCCTAATTAGTATAAGATATATTATATTGTTTAGTATTTAAATATACAATATACAGTATATATATCAAAATAAAGCTATGAATGTGATGTTTTAATGGCATTTAGTTTAATTCAGATGGTTTGTTTAGTTTTCAATAAAATATGTTTAAACTCGTGTATGTTTATGGTTATGCATGGTGTCAAATAATTTGTTTGTTATTATTATTATTGATAGCGAAAATATGTTTTGAAAATATTAAAAACTTCATAGTTATGATATATTTTATATAAACAATATTTTAAGCAGCATATCTCTAAGTAGGCCTATATAGATATTTAATAACCAATGTTTGAGTTGAATTATAATTCTGTAAGCATTTTTATTTGTGTTTGTTTATAGTTTTTCAATCTAACCTTAAAAAGCTGTTGGAGTATTAAAGTGATTATAAATTTGCTAAGTAATGTTGCTATGGTAATACATGTAAACAAACATAAGCTTTTTATACGAACAGCTGTTTTTGTGAGCAATGGTTTTGAGTTCATACAATAAATGCTGTTCAGTTTCTTCAAATTTGAAACTTTTTCGGAAACTTTTCAAACTTTTCTTTACATATAAACCTTCTATGAACTTCTACAAACATTTTAAGACCAAAAATAGTCAAATCGGTCCAGCCGTTCTCGAGTTTTAGCGAGACTAACAAACAGCAATTCATTTTTATATATATAGATAAACGTTTGCTAAAAAATGACTGTATTGGGTTCAGCTTGGGAAGGGTTAACACGTTTTGTTTAGTAAAACAGGTCTGTTTAAAAACTAAAACACTAATTTAAAATGTAGCTGTAGGAAAAACTTTGTGTGTATAATGGGTGCAAAGGTTACCCTCAATAAACTGTAACGCCTGATCAGGCGATGATAACCGCTAAGGTTTTTAGCCGTAAAAAAAATGTAAAACCTAAGTTTGTCAAATGTTTATTTCGTGTGACATACTCATCTTTGCACCCTTGATTCACAAATACCTATTGTATTTAATATATATATATATATATATATATTTGTTTTTAATCTAGTTCCAGAACCTCCATGGGAAGTGACCGTGCATCAGATAGGCACCACTCAGGTGCAGGTCACCTGGCTAGCTCCGCATAAAAGTAATGGACCTATCAAAGAGTACATTGTGTGTATGTCGGACCCTGTCCCTCCGCTTTGCAAGTTTCTTGACGGCAGCAAAACTAAAATTCTCATCGATTCGGATTTCAATTCCCATAAGAATTATTCTTTCTGGGTAAGTTTAGTGTAGTATCAGAAATGTAAGACAATTCGCTTAGTTATCCTGTCGTGAAATATATTTTATTATTATGTCGAGAACTTATACTTTGTGCATCTCTGTTGGTTAGGTTACTGCAAAGAATGACAAATACGAATCGAACCGATCGAACGTTGCGAAGCTTGTTTACGATGATGCCGCTGCAATTGATCCAATAGATGATTTGAAAGTTCAGAGCGAAACGGAAAACTCAATAAGTCTATCTTGGAAAGCTGTTAAATCCGCTGAAGGCTATCGCGTGCATGTTAAAAATAATGACAGATATCCAACATACCCTAGCTACAATTCAACTGAAAACGTCTTTACTAGTAAGTTTAAGTTTTATTTTTATTTTTTATTTATATATATTATACTAGAGGAAGTCCCTGCACACCAACCCCGTCTGAACCTTCTATACTGTAACGTTCTGTGTTGCAAATTAAAATAATAAATATAATAATAATGTATTTCAATTTACTTTAATATCTTGGGGTTGTGAATTCGTCAACCTAAACAAACATGTGAGACGATTGGTCTAAGGCAAATGACGCAATCTGATTGAGATTAACCTTCAACATTTATTGAAATCACTTTCTTGGTTATTAAACATATGAAATAAGAACATGTATTCATAAAACATAATAAATAATACTAGAAATTAAGAAAGAGAGCATGTTGAACTGAATGAGATAATTGTGCACTTTACATACCATGGATTTTTACTTTCTCACTATACTATAGTATAGAGAAAGTATAGTGATCGCAAAAAAAATCGATGTTGAGATTTTTGTGGAAATATCCGTTTTGGGACCCCCTGAGTCCAAAAAAGTGGTTTTTACAAAATGTCTGTCTGTATGTCTGTATGTATGTCTGTATGTATACAAAGCTAGAGAGAAAACTATTCGATCGATTTCAACCACATTTGCACCAGACATGTCCAGTACGCCTGTATAGATGCACGAAAAAGGGTTTTGAACAATTTTGAAAAACAACCCCCTTTTTGGCCAAAAAACGCCCAAAAAGTCAGTTATTATTTTTTTATAAAAAAACGGCTCTAACGATTTTGATAAAATTTGGCTTATTTGTAGCCTATAATGTGCCCTACCATATACAAAAACCCGCATCTTTCTAAAGATTCTCGTTTATCTAATACTAATAATAATAACTGATTTTTGGGGGTTTTTTGGCCATAAAGAGGGTTGTTTTTTAAAAATTTTCAAAACCTTTTTACGTGCATCTATAAAGACCTAATTGACGTGTTTGGTGCAAATTTGTTCGAAATCGATCGAATAGTTTTCTCTCTAGATAATAATGATAATATTTATTAGTTAATCGCCTACTTTAATAAAAGTATACAAAGCTAGAGAGAAAACTATTCGATCGATTTCAACCAAATTTGCACCAGACATGTCCAGTAGGCCTGTATAGATGCACGAAAAAAGGTTTTGAAAATTTTTGAAAAACAACCCCCTTTTTGGCCAAAAAACCCCCCAAAAATCAGTTATTATTTTTTTATAAAAAGCGGATCTAACGATTTTGATCAAATTTGGCTTATTTGTAGCCTTTAATGTGCCCAACCATATACAAAAACCCGCATCTTTCTAAAAATTCTCGTTTAGCTAATAATAATAATGATAAATGATTTTTGGGGGTTTTTTGGCCATAAAGCGGGTTGTTTTAAAAAAAATTTCAAAACTTTTTACGTGCATCTATAAAGACCTAATTGACGTGTTTGGTGCAAATTTTTTCGAAATCGATCTAATAGTTTTCTCTCTAGATAATAAATAATAATAATATTTATTAGTTAATCTCCAACTTTAATAAAAAAACTCTCCTACCCCACCCTACAAGTCACAGTGAATCTGTTTAGTAATTTAAATGGGTTTGTGAGAAAGTATGTGCCAGTTCCTGGTACCGTTTATTTGTTAGAAAAAACACTGTTCCATTTACAAACCGACTTGATTCTATCACTCATTTCGTTATTTTATGATGATAAGATGCGATGTTGATGTTGTGGCGTTGTTCAAACCATTGTTTCCAGGACGGTGCAATCCCTCAAGTCCGTTATCTGGATTACTAATATTAATCCATGGATGAATCTTCCAGAATCTTCTTTTTTAACTCAAACTTAATCGTTCTAAATGTATTGAAACATGATTATGATAAATAATTCACGACTTGTGAATATTTACCACAAAACTTAAGACATGAGTAAAGTGCTTCTTAACTGATTGCAGTCCTAGATAAGAGTGGGGAAAACGGATTCTTATTCCCTCATGGTCTTACTAAAGCGGAACCAGATACCTTGATTTTATTCACCGTAGCTTAGTTAATAGAAAATCAGTTCAAAGTTTCTTGTGACCTTTCGATTCTATGTTCAATGATAAATGGTTCACTAGATTTTTAACTTACACCAACTCAATCTGGATATATATCGATTTAAATTGTCTGGTTACATTTAAGATTGTCAATTCTGAACTGTTTTTATCATAGATTAGATTTACACACGCACTTTGGGTTTGTTTGGGTTTTATAACATGCCTTTTTTAGTCTATGTCCTTTACGTTAAATACTTTTAATATTTAGCTCTCTGAAAAGAAAATGTAAATTGAACTAAATTAAATGCTCTCTTTCAACAAATTGACTTATGATCTTAATCTAATTTGATAATATTTACTTTGGAAAGTTGAAGTGTTGAAGATGTTACAAAACCCATAATCATGTTATGTTATCTTTATAATAAAGGTGTATGATTAATAATAACCCCAAAGCTAAGATGGTAAATAATGTTAAATGTTCAAATCAAATTATTTCGTATATTTTATAACAACAGTTATAATAAAGGTTAAAAGAACCAGCAAGGCTCAGGTCGACACTTTAATAAAAACCTAACCAAAAAGTTAGAAATACTAATAATTGCTTCAAAGTTTGATATCAGCTGTTAATGGAAATATTAGAGCAAACAGCTGTTTTATCTGTTATTTTATTCAATTGGTTTCTATGGTAATAAATGTAAATACATGTGTTGGTTCATCAGTCTTTCTAGGTCTACCTAAGATTTTTTTCCGACTAAATTTACAAATATTGAAATTAAAAAATGTTTTTATCAAAATAAATTATAGCCTATGTTACTCAAGGATAATGTAGCTTTTTCGTAGTAAAACTATTTTTTCAATCGGTTCAGTAGTTCCAGAGATTACCAGTACTTACAGACAAACAAATTTTACCTTTTTATAATATTAGTATAGATATATGGATCAGGAAGAACAGTTTTCCTGTTTGGATAGTTTGTATTCAGTCTGGAGTTACACCTGCAAATTGACAAATTAATCTCATCACAAAATTATAAATTTACCGTGATATAAAGTTCTTTTAAGTAGTTGTGTCTATGAGTCTATGTAAAAAAATAAGATATTTTCCTGACCGGATTCTAATAATGACTAGTATCTCCTGTGGTCGAAATTCGACCAATTTCGATTGTCAAGTAACAAAATTCAACTTGTTTTTCACATAATTAATTATTGTTCTTCATAAATATGCAAATTGTTAATTCGTATTTTGACACTAAGAGGAAAAGAGTGTGAAAGGGCAAAGAGGAAGCTTGATGGAATTAATTATAAGTACGGTAGAACCTCGATCGACCGTCACTCTCTCTCTGTTATCCTTCACTGCATAAATGCACATTTTGCTACTATTAATGTGTCGTAATTGACGCCGTGCGCATTACACGGAAGAAAGTTATGCGCCATTGTGGTTGAACGTGACATAATTTTAAAATAAATATGTCCTAGCTGACCCGTGCGAAGCATTCGCATTCTAACTTACTAACAGTGTTTTATTAATTTAAATCCATGTTAAAGAGAATTAATTTTGTTATTGTTATTATATATTTTTAAATAACTTACCAACTTGCAGAAGGTAAACAACAACAAATAGGTGTATCCACAATGCTGTTTATAACCACGCTTACAATTAATTAAAAATAGCAATATGTAGTGGCGTAACGGCAGCTCTCGAGCTACGTATTGTTATCATCAGTGTTGCCAACGCCAGGAAAATATTCCTACAACTTACTTGATCTTACATCACTGTTACTTTCGGATTCTTTATTTCTTTTTTTTATGTTTTCGTATTATTGTATTTTGTATATTTTTCCGGTGTAGCGGTTAACCCACCAACGGCCAAACCACACCATGACACCATGTTTCACGGCGCAAACGCAACAACTTCACACATTTGCATAAAATTTGCATATATTTGCATAAACGATAATTTAACCCACTTAAAATTATCCAATCGTAATAAAACTGGCACCATTGGAAAGGAAATGAATTAAACTTCAATTTTTGTATTTACAACTTTTTCGTAAAACGTATATTTACATACGTAATCATCGTTTTAAAATATGCATATCGGCCTACAACTGTTTCCACGCGCGAATATGCGCACAATTGTACTGTTATTTCTCACTCTTGCAACGTTTCCCACCATCTACAATAATGTTTCTTTGGCATTTCTAACAATACCGTTGGATTGGTTGGGATTTCATCTTTCTGTTGGTGTCTTCCAATCAGATTTCACAGTACATTTACTGTTTCAAAGAAGAGTTACTGTAAACCCTTGCGGATTGGACAGTCTCTCAACCGATAAACACGCCTTTTGTCAACGATTATTTAGTAGGCAACGCCCAATGATTCGACAGATTGCTTTATACCATTTTGTAGATGAAATTCTGTAGTTTGTAATGGTGCCAAGTAAACTGGATAAAACCGGTTTTGTGATTGTCTAGACAGTAGTGTAAAGTTACGTTGTTGTGAGATCGCCTCGGGCTTTTGTTCCCACGCTATTTCCTATGACGCAACCTACTGCAGGTGTTGATTCGGGAGTTTTTATTCGACTGATGTCTTTTTGTTATTCAGATAAATGTAACTCAAACACTTTTGTGAACTAAGGAAAGACAAGTACACCGTTCTTTTCATTGATTTATCCTCTACACTTTCTTATAATAATATTTCATTTTTGGTCAAAGCATATATTAGTAAAGCACGTTAAAATCTAGGCCTAGGTAGGTACCAGTTGTGTACTTAAAACATAAAAACGGGTTTTTTCAAAATAAAAAATTTGAAATTGATAAATGTTTTTATACAGTTCTATTTAGAACTAAATTACGAAACTTTTTTACGCTTACGAAAAAAATACAAAAAATGTTTACTAATTGTTATGTAGGCCTAAAGTTGAACTTTTTCCTTTCGTTACTGAACATTTTTTGTTTCTTGAGCTAATAACTTTTACAATTTCAAAATAAACTTATTTTTAGTGGCATATTTGAATTCTTTGAAGTTTCTTCTACAAAAAAGCTATTGAACACATTTGGATTGGGGTTCATTTACTATTTTTGGCGAATTTTTAAAAATATGCTTGCAAAACGCTAAAAACGGGCTGGCCAATTTTAGCTTTAACCGTGGCCGACATTGGGTTAAGGAAAGCTTTAAAATGATGCCTCATTCATGTAATTTGATGATTGTAGCACTAACGTCCATGTCACAGAGAGAATATAAAATAAGAAATAATCAGCTGTTTCCTATAGTGACTAAAGACACAGAGGTTTGGTCTAAATAAATAAATGACGCAATACATAAATAATATTGACCATTTATAATTTTTATATATACATTTCTAAATGACGCAAAGTAGTTACAGTAAAATCATTTTTCTTATAAATAAAAAAAAAAAATAAAAATAAAAAGCAGACTATAAAAGTGGGTAAAATAAAAAGCAGACTTAAAAGATATATTAATGTATGAACATGTAACGTGTAAGAACTGAGTAAAAGATCATTTAAATAATAAACATTTTGATTGGGCAAAAACAATCCGAAGGCAACTTATAAAGAAGAAATAAATACAAGTAATAACAAGACACAACATCGGTCTATACGTTGAGATATGGAAGGCCTAGCACAGAGTTGCGGACGTGACTTTTGGCATGTACAGTTCTGAGAGAAGTACGGTTAACAACGCAAGAGAAGAGAGGAGAGGTGAAGAGAAAGAAAGAAAGAAGTCAAGATGGCGTAGACAGTTTTGTACAAGCTACTTGCGGGTGGTGAAGAATTTGCTAAAAAAAATGTAACAATTCTAAAAAGATCACGACGAAAGTTATATGAATGTTAAGTAGAGACGTCTAGGAGTTTGCAAAAGTGAAAGAAGTGAAATCTTCCGTATATTTCTTTTAAAAAATGGACTTTTTGAAAAGTTGCCATGTGCTCTGAGTAACGCGTTGGTAAAAAAGTAAGTGAAGTGACTTTGACGATTAGAATCAGTGAAAATCCTAGGTAAAAAGACAGTGCAACGAGTGAAATTGTAAGTAATAATGGCCATAGGACATATTTTTTGTCTGCAAATATAAAATTTTTCATTTTATTAAAAACTAACTTCTTTTGATTTCTATTGCGTCATAGGCTAAGATATGGATGATGAAACTTGTATAACTGTAAAATAGTTTTTTGATTTGTTTATATATTTATATCATTATGTCGATGTTTTTTAATTGCTGTAAATATTCATTTTCAATCATGTTTGAGTAAACAATAGTTGTCTTGCTGCAATGCCTTGAATTTCTTTATATAGCCACGAATGTCCATTTAGCCACTACTTTAATAGCCAGGTATTCACCCCTGAGAAAATAAAATTAATTAACAAATATTTCTCAGTGATTAATAATTACAAGTAAATATATGCAGACAGAGCATAAGTGAGGTTATATGTGGATTATCGCGAATATTATGATTGTTATTTTTTTTTATTAAGATTATGGGAGTCAAGTGAAGGTGATTTTTAAGGTTTTAAGAGTAAGGTGAGTTGAAGTAAGGTGAAAGATATAATATTGTTCTACGTTGAAGTTGGGAGAAAGAGGTTATGGAGAGTTTAGGTGGGTGATGATTTATTATTGAAGTTAGGCAATAGGCCTAGGAGGTATATAAGTGATTTTAAGTATTACATGAGCGACGACTTTTGTTTTTAAGGTGAATAAGTGAAGGAGGTGATGGAGAGATATTAATAATTATTAGATAATCCACATATAGCATTTTATTTTTGATTTAAAAACATAATTTTTTTTAATTTCTGAACTTTTTACCGAACCTCATTTTTTTTTTAGTATAACTTATTATTATTTTTACTTTTGTAACCATAAGTTACAAAATGGCTTTCCCAACGTGGGGCTGAAAAACAAAAGAAGCCGTACTTTTATTTTTGTAACCATAAGTTACATGATGTATTAAGGAAGTTATGGCGTACTGACAAAAAAATGGCCTTGAGAAATGATATATGTGATTATCCATTTGTACAGGGTTTAATTTCTTCCAAAACCTTTTAAATCTACAGTAGTACAAAGTGTACTGTAAACAAAATTTCTGTTATCCGTCTATTCGCTTAACCGTCATAGTCATTTAGTAAACATGTGAAACTCCTTAGAAGTAAACAATTCAACTAAGTATTAAACGTAAGAATATTTTAACAAATAGGCTGAATAAGTGTTAATTGGATTTGAAAGAAATGGAAACAACGCTGAGAATTTTTTTGGATAATGTTTGTATACTTTCCGATGCAGGGAAGGCAAAGGGATATTTTTTTGTTGTTTTATTCATCAAATATATCCAGCTTAGAATCACAATGTTAAGTTAGGCCTAGTTATTTTATTTGTCTTAATGGCAATGTATACACATAATTGCCATAGCCACCACCTGCATAAGATAACAGATCAAACAGCTGATTCGGTTAACCAGCTAACACAATTTTAGGTTAGGCCTAGTTTATTTTATTTTATTTGTCTTAATGGCAATGTATACGCATAATTGCCATAGCCACCACCTGCATAAAATAACAGATAAAACAGCTGATTCGGTTAACCAGCTAACACAATTTTAGGTTAGGACTAGTTTATTTTATTTTATTTGTCTTAATGGCAATGTATACGCATAA
>JAGFPH010010848.1:8863-31743 GCA_018207615.1 Philaenus spumarius
TCTAGGTGTACTCATTACTATATCGCATTTCTTATTATAATTTTATGTACGTACAAAAATTACGCATGTAAATTATCTTTACACAATAAATATCGAGCGACATTGAACCTCAGAGACGTGACGTATTTGTGTAATTTCCTATTGCTTTCTCGCTTGCCATCAATTGATTTAGACAACGACATTTTTTAAACGATGATTACATGTGTAAATATACGTTTTAGAACAAATTTTTAAATAAAAAAGTTAAAGTTTAAATCATTTCCTTTCCAACGGTTTTTGTTTTATCGCGATTAGAGGATTTTTAGTGGGTGAAATATTCAATACAAGTTGAGTTGGTCACAAACCACTCAATTCACTATACTGCGGCGAATAAAAAATATTTCACGCACAAAATACACTGTCAACATTTTGTCTCTAACTTGTTTTTACTTATGGTTTTACACTTTGAAACACTCACCAGCAACCATTTCTGACTGGAGTTCAAGACATTGTTTTTAATAAAACTATGACTTTAACATAATTTACCTAAAAATATTCTGACGTTAAAAAATATCTTCTTACCCCCTAGTAGGTTGCACCCCTCAAGGTGGTAGGCAGCCACTAACTGCACTCGAAAGTAGTTTTCTGTAACCAGTAATTATGTGTAAGTTTGGTATTGCTTGTCAGTTATTGTTAAAAAATTATTAATCCATGTCCAAACTTTATTATTGACACCCTTAGTTTTTCTGAGTGTGTTTAGTTCAGTACATATTTACATCTCATTTCACAGGAGGCTACAAAACCAGAAAACAGAGCCGAGCGCCCTTGGATAATTACGTATGGTCATCGCCCGATGTATTGTTCAGACGATGATGGCGACGATTGCAACGGACATGAGTCTCAAGTTCGCTCAGGAACATATTTATTCCGTTGGTAAGCACCTTCCCGCTCTGTAGACGAATATAACCGCTAAGTTTGACTTTTATCAAAACGCTGTGGACAAATATACTCGCTTTTAAACATTGAGTGTATTGTCAGGACTAAATAGTTTCCAGTTTTGCCGCTTGAGTGCAGCAGTTATTGGGTAACATATCCCTTGGTTAAAAAACATAATGGCGGTCGACTCCGAACTCCGACTGTTGTGGGAGTAGCAACTAAGTTGGCTCGCTACACCACTCATGCTCTGTTTCGAGCGACGCTAACGCTGTAGACGAACTAACTCGCAAGTCAGTTCCGTGCAAAACTGTGCTGCGTTCGTTGTTTTATTGTTTTTTATGGCAGAAAATACTTTATACTCCGTTCACCTTGCCGTGGCGCCTGAAGGATTAGGAGACCCTTACACACACACGCACACAAATGCAGCCGTCCCGCCCGCCAGGTAGTTGACTCATAGACTAGGGCGTCCAATACGTAACTGCGATTTTCGCAAAACTCAAACTTTAACAACTGATAATGGTATATTTGTAACCTCCGCACAATTTCAAAGAAAACGATACCAAATACGACATGATTACGATAATATATATGTATACTAGCTGAATGCCCGTGCTTCGCTACTGTTGTTAGTAATAATATGCAGTTAGTTGTCAAAATCTACACCAACTCCATCTAAAACCAACCGTTGTTGTTTCATCCATATCGTTAAATTAAATTAAAGTTCTGACTAACAATTTTTCATCAAAAGTGAAATTTGACTAACCGTTTACTCACCATGGGTAGGGAAGTTGTGGTAAATTTATCTCGCATTACCTTAAAATCCCATTTTTGGACGCCATCTTGAAATTGGTAATAGATATCGTGGATTTTGAATTTGTTCTGAAAAGTAGACAACAATACGAACATTTAAAGTATATGGTTGATTGGTGTCCGACAGCTGGAAGTATACACACTACTCGGGACAGACACGACATTACATTAGGGAAATATGTTTTTCACTGTGATATGTTTGCCGTTTCCGTGTCTGACGAAGTAACGGTGGGAGATAGAGGAAAACAGTAAATTAGAAAGTTGTAGACAATTAAATTTCTGACTGACGATTTTCCGTCTAAACTTGAATTGGACAAACCGTTTAGCCTGTATGAAAGAGATAAAGTGAATAAGGTTCATTTAGTCGATTGTTTTTTGTTTGATTTATTTCTTAACATGTTTCCTCCAATTATTCTTGTACGAGTTATTAAATTATATTGAATAAGGTAAATACTTATTAATTGTTAATAAACGTGTTTTTACATTGCTGGAGTCGTTAATTTAACTATAAAAGTCCCCAAAATCTACTTTTTTTGTCCTAACAATATGTTGTGTGGACTCATTTTTCTCAGAATTTAACGAAGATTTCAAAAATAATCTTATAATTAGGATAAAGATTCAACTTAAATATTGTGTAGCGTCTCCAGTACTTGTGTACCTGCCTGATACCTGACCGTCCGGGTCGAGGGTGTGTGAGTGCGCGTGCGAACGCAAAGGGTCTCCTAATCCTTCAGGCGCCACGGCAAGGTGAACGGAGTATAAGGAAAGAAAAGGGCACTGTAGATGTGTTGTTTGCGCTCAACAAGGAATGAGAAAGGAAACGATCTACCTTTGCGAGACCTGCACCGCACGGCCCAACCTACACCCCAATGCGTGTTTCAAAGGGTACCATACCACACCCTGACCTGTAAAACACTGTAAAACAATGTAACACAACCATGGTTATATGTTCTTTTTTTATTTCAATTCTTACAATATTTTATAATAACCTAACTTGCAATACATAATAAAGCTGTGTGTGTTTCATGAGCTTAATTCTTTCTAATTTTGTAGTTCTTATTCGACTTATTTTGCTGTCAAATAAACCAACTTTGATTAAAAATACTATTTTTTTATTCCCATGTCTCATTTTTTGGTATAAGAAAATTGAAAAAAAAAATTAGCGTTGCCTTATTGAGAACTTAATATTTTGGGGATATGTAGCACTACAGTGTGAGCAGTCCGAAATTTCCGTAGCTTGGGAAAGGTTAAAACTTATTAAACCTGGTCTGCCGTCTTGCTTCGTGAATCATCTCGGTCTCATCAAAGCCATATTTTTGTATTTTGGAAGTTTAAGACAATTTGAGTCTAAGAAAGGTTAAATCATTCTTACACCTTTTTGAAACCTACTTAGCAGAACTTAAAATATAATTTTAAAGAAGAAATTTTAAATAAACTTTCACAATTCACATAATCTTGGTTGTTTTTGGAGATCAAGCGCATAACTTTTTCCTTTGCAATATTTACAGACGATGTTTTGGACTCTTCGTAGCTTGACATTTTTCTAGGCTGTGACGTTTTTAGATTTCCGCGATATTAAATCTTCTTTCTTACCGACATTTACAACCTTTCTGCATTTACCCTTATCGACCTTTCCAATTAGTTACTCCTTTCTCCACTAGGTACCGACCCCGTACAGTATCTACCATCTCTGCATAGCACCATGCGACAGCTTATCTGAAGTCTGAACAGCTGATTTATTCTTGACCGTTAACCTTGGCCTATCGATAGATCTTTCTAGAAAGTCATCATTGACCTGCCACGAGTCTCTCCGTCATGTCTGTTTTATAACCGCTGCTAACTGCTTAGCAATGCCGTAGCTTTGTTTTAATTTAGTCGGAAGTTTCAGTTATGTGCGTGACTAATCATTATGCTTTCTTTATAAGCCCTTAATTGAGAACACCAGGTAAGAATGTTTTAGCTTTACATTGTTAATTATGAAATATAGTCTTGTAAAACTTTATAAAGTTAGTTCCACCTTTTGCCTTATAAATAACTTTTCAAACTCATTTAGTTTAATTTAAAACCTATGTATTTCATTTTACTACAGCCTACCCTTAAACTCTAACTTTACAGCCTAAAAACTTTAAATGTTATGCTATGTTATGCTTACCATATCTTAGCCTATTTTGAACAAAGGATTAGCTTATACAGTTATTTTCTGTACTAATTTAAATCAGTGTAGCTAAAATCTTGAAAATTTTTAAAAGAGCTATGTGCATATTATATCTCTGATATATTTTATGTTACTGAACAAGAACATTTTTATGTTACCATGTGGTTTGGTTAACATGTAGAAACATTCTTATGCAACATGATAAGTCTTGTAGTAACACTTGCAATCTTTTAAAGTAGCTATTTGTCACCTTGTGCTACCAATATTATAAAGGCTAACTTAAAAGAGAAACTATTTGTACTATGCTTGTTTAATTGCCTGCAAGCATTCTAAAAAGGATTGTTATTTGTTTGATGCAGTTTTACACTGGTCCAACTTCAGGACATTAATTCTGGTATCATGTCATAAGTCCAGCAACAGCTTACACTTTGCTGAAAAGGCCAACCTTTCCACAAGAAGTTAACTATAAACCAAAATATTTTGTAACTACAGTGATTCAACCATAAACTAAAATATTTTGTAACTACAGTGCTTTAACTACAAACTAAAATGTTTTATAACTACCAATAATCTGCAGTGGACCTTTTTTTTTCTCTTTAAATGAATTTTGAATAGGCTGAATTTGTATTTGTGTTTTATTTGTAAATGAATAGTATATAGGACATGTTTTGTATTTAATAACATTGGGAGGTGTAAGCTATAGCACATTTCGAACCTTAGCCCTAAGGGCTGTATATTAGAAATTCATATACCTTTTTTTTTATAGAGAGACGTCTCATAATTAATTTTTTGTTTATCTATTCAACTATTTATACTTAGTTTTAGAGTTGGCCAACGACATATATTTTATTCTTAAGCAAATCCATGGTATTTCATGTTATTTTTGTAATTTTGTCTAACCTTTTGTATAAATTCTGTAATCTTTATTAATGGGGAGGGTTTTGATTTTTGATTTTTGGGGAGGGCTTTTAAAATTCAATTTAATTAAATATATATGTATTGTTTTAATCTGAAGTTTTTGTTGTACTAAGGGCGTATAAATAATTTCTTTTTTTTTATTTAAGGGCATATAAACTTTTTTACTTAACTTTGGTTAATAAACCTGAAATTGAACCTAGTTCTATGGTTTATTGAGTTAACCTCTAGGTGTCTAGTGAATTGTGAGTAATCAGCTGAAACATTCCTACGTTTGGTGATATTTAAATTTTTAAAGGTAAGTTTTGAACAGTACCAATCTATGTGGCCCAGTATTGCTTCCGTTCCCTTAATTATTCTTTTTGTAAGATTGGTACAAGGCTTAAATGTCAAGTGAAGCGAATAGATCTGGGTTAACACTGTATTACCTCGGAACTGGTTATTATTCAAAATTAGTGGCGTTGTAATAAAATTTAATTATTCCGTTAAGTTATTTACTCTAAAATAAAATCCCATTATAACGCCACGATATTACATCCTTCTTGTCTTCTTCTTTTTATTGATTTTTTCTTATTTCTACAGCAATCCTTTTCTTACTTGTTAATAATTTGTATACATCCATTGCTTACTTTCTTGTAATTTATATACATACTAGTAAGCCCTGTGAAAAATCACAGGCATATTAATTAGAAATAGAAATACATCATTTAAAAAAAATTATATTTTAAAATAACAGACTTTATCTAAGACCTATCTAACTATACTGTCGGAGATTTTTAACTCGGTAAATGTGTACAATTATAAGGATTTTAAAACTGTAGGCCTATTTGTTAAAATTTTGTATTTACATACGTTATTATATATTTAAAGAAAGATACGAATATTATGTTTTGATTGCTTTTTATTTCATATTGATAGATCAAATGATTTAGAAATTATTAATATTATAGTGAAGACATTAATAATCGAATATGTTTATATGTTTATACGAAAATGTAGGCCTATGATTGTTTCCGAAGTTAAGGAATAGAAATCTCTTCTTTAAATTTGTATAAATGAATATATTGATGATAAAACGTTGTATTTATGTTCAGTTTATAATCTCAAAGCAAATATTATAACGTATTGTTATAGCATACATTAGTTCTATAATTCATAATTTTAAAAAATCAACTTCACAAGAAATTATAATTATTGTAGTAGTTAACCCCAAAGTTCAATCTACGCTAGGTTTTTAACAGATGGTGTGTGAAATCAGCTGTTATGTATGTACGCACGGACGTACAGATATCAGCGTGTATCCTGGCACTTGGCCTCGCCCTGGCGCAATGGGTCGGGGGTGTGGGGAAAAGGCATAAGTGGAGAAAAAAAACATTTTCCCACATCGCTTTCTAATGTGACTCATCATTCAAACGAACTAGTGGATGTTTACCTCACCCTTAACACGTTCACTGCTAGGCAAATTTCGTATTTCCTATGATAGGAGCTGACCTTTTATTTTTTTATATTTATAACCTAAATGAGTAGAAATTACTTTATTTTTTATTTTTGAACCTTTCTACTTAATAATCACCAATATTTTAAAGCGGACGCACATGTGCGTCCATAGCACGTAGGCTTAAAATTGCCTTGCGAAGCACGCAATGTATTGTGTATTGCAAATTCTCTCAATACTGGGGTTGGCGTGCAAAGCACGCAATGCTCTGTGTATTGGAAATACTTCCAATACGGGGGTTGGCGTGTAAGCACGAAATGCATTGTGTATTCAAAATACTTCCAATACGGGTGTTGGCGTGCAATGCACTGTGTGTCGGCCGCTTCTCATAGTGTGCAGTGTCAAGCTCACATGTGCGTCCTTAGCAGTGAACGTGTTAAACAGAGATGTACCGGGTACTGGTGTTTTTAGTCAGGTTAGTAGCGGTTTGCTCAAGTGCCAGCATTCGCGCCGGTATCTGTACACTCGCTTTTATAGGAGTTGGTACAAAAGTAAAATAGACATTATTTAAAAACAAATTTGTATTTACATGCTATGGTGTGCTATGAACATGAAGGGCATATGTAGTTTCAAATTCTTTCTATAAGCATAAAGGTTGTCTCAAAAAACCCTTGTTATGTTCTGATAACTCCATCATTAAACCTTTGAAAATCCTTGCAGGTTTGGTTTGGAAGATCTATTTTACAAATATGGAGTAGACTTGGAGATCTGGGCTCACGAGCATTCTTACGAGCGGCTCTGGCCTGTATACAATCACACGGTGTTTAATGGCAGCTACGAAGAACCTTATCGTAATCCTAAAGCACCTGTACATGTCATCACTGGTTCAGCTGTACGTATAGCTTACGTGATATTGTGCTTAAGAAATTGCAAAATTTACTTTCTCTGATAAAAATCAAACCGCCTTCACAAAAATATTTTTTTAAATAAATGACCAGAATTAAGAACTAAGAAACAAACATTCGCCTTCAAAAAAAGTTAAAAATTCATGGACATATCATTTTTGTTTCGTCTATACTAATATTATAAAGAGGTAAAATTTGTTTGTATGTATGCAGGGGGTAATCTCTGGAACTACTGAAGTGATTGAAAAAATAGTTTTACTAATAAAAAGGTACATAGCCTTGAGTAACATAGGCTATAATTCATTTTGATAAAAAACCTTTTAAATTTCAATATTTGTAAATTTAGTCGGAAAAAATTCTTTGGTTATGCATAGACTGATAAACAAACACATGTATTTACATTTATTACCATAGCAACCAATTGAATAAAATAACAGATAAAACAGCTGTTTGCTCTAATATTTCCATTAACTGCTGATTTCAAACTTTGAAGCAATTATTTGTATTACTAACGTTTAGGTTAGGTTTTTATTTAAGTGTAAACCTGAGCATTGCTGGTTCTTTTAACCTTTATAATAGCACTGCTGTTATAAAATATATCAAATAATTTGATTTGAACATTTAACACTATTTACCATCTTAGCTTTGGAGTTATTATTAATCCTACACCTTTATTATAAAGAAAACATAACATGTGTATAGAAGGCTCAAACGGAGTTGTTGTGCGGAGCCTTTTAACCTAGTTTATAATAAAAGGATATAATTAAAGTTGGATATATTATAGAGTTAAAGATATTGATGTTTAATGAACAATTTCTCAAACATTTTTCAAAATAAACTGCATTCAAATCATTCAGAATAATCCAAGTAGACTAACACGCTGCAGGGAAACCTTTATAGAGAGCGTACATGTAGAAAGACACATAATGTCGAATTTATAAACCAGGTTTTTATTTAAAATGTCAGCATTTTCGTGAAATAAAACTTACGTTTTTAGATAGAGCAAACTAAAGTGAATTTTGTTCTTTATGTATTCTGTCCTAAATCCAACCGTTTGGGGGCCGGGTACGTTTGCATTTTACTGAATACTTATTTGTTTGGATTTTTTTAATGATAACAAACTGCATCAAATCAAACTTGCGGCTTTTATTGACATTGGCTAAAAATTACAACTATTTATAACAAAAAAGTTGGTAATGTCGGCGAGGAGTAAGTTTTTTCGCCTTGTTCTCGCCAAAAAGTAGCTTTCTATAAGTAGACTTTTTGGGCTAAGCAGAAAACTTCATCAGATGCCGAAGGGAGGAAAGACATTTAGCGAACTTAGTAGTAACAACGTGAAACTTAACAATCCCCTTTTTCAAATACTGTAGTTTGTTAACAGTAAAGGTTGAGCTACAACACTTGTTAAATCACTTAAACACTTAAGAGTTACAACACTTGTTAAATCACTTAAACACTTATGAGTTACAACACTTGTTCAAACACTTAAGAGTTACAACACTTGTTCAATCACTTAAACACTTAAGTGTTAAAACACTTGTTCAATCACTTAAGAGTTAAATCGGACGTATTATTTTAATACATACTGTATACAAACTATGAATAAATAAAATAAGATAGTTTAAGACTGTTTTGACTGGTGTTTTGTTTCAGGGGTGCAAAGAGAAGACTGACAAGTTTGTAAACAACCCTTACTCATGGTCGGCTTTCCGTTCCAGCGACTATGGTTACTCACGTATGACTGTACACAATAAGACACATCTTTATATGGAACAAGTCTCCGATGATCTGGTAAGTGATATTATAATATACGGAGCAGTGCACGATCAAGATATGTCATCTAGTTATAAAATGTCTCCTTTTGTCCAACAGGTTCAACACTTTAACTTAAAAACACTCTTTTAAAAAACTAATAACATAATTTTTTAAATTATTTTAATGATAGCAAAATTCGATTTATAAGCAACATGTATAACCCACAATGCAACATTCTCACTCCCTTAGAGAGTTTCCGCTTCTGCATATCTGGTATTGCCGCCATAATATTGTCACATGTTCACTTCTGCTTTTATATATTTCAACAAGATAATTTATTTGTCTGCTTTTTATATATAAAAAAAATTAAGAAAATATGACTTTACTTTCTTGGTTGTCTCCCTTCAATTTACTTTACATTTCCTATTACTATTATAATCTTCTCAATTTCTTATCCTAACCTTTAGTACTTCATTTATTTTATGATTTAGGCTATTTTGCCACATTGGTGAAAATTTCTTATACGCCTCTTTTACTAAAAAACCTTTATATGCATTCAAGGGGTTGCATGTTTTACAATAAAAGTAAAAGTTAATTGTATATAACTATTTTAGTAACTATAGTTTTTTATTTATGCGTTAGTGAGTTGCGAGAATTGTTATATTACCGCTAGCTAGCCAGGCAAAATAAAAAAACATAAAACCACGAAATAAATTAAACTAGTCACTTCGTACTACTGTAGAGTCACGCTAATCCGAACTAATTGGGACCGAACGCTGTTCGGATTAGCGGGAATTCCGAGGAGGCGGATTTCATAAATAATATCAACGTATTGACATGTTAATGGGTAAATAATGTGTGCTGACATCTGCTAATGGCAGCTCTATAGTGTTGATAGGCTTGTGAACAGATTCAGTGAAAGTCGGAAAGGAAATGCATTTCCTTCGATGACTCATAGCGCCGAGACATTACCTACCCCTCTCCCTCCCGCGTTTCAAACATATTTATGAATGACTACACCAACCACTAGTCTAGTCGTATCTATTTCAGTGTTTACTCCAGGGGAGTTTGATGAACTGTATGCGCTTATTACAAATTTATCGATGTTAGGCGATGATAACCACCCAGGTTTTTCGCCTTACAAATTTATCGATGCAGACCGACTTGGAAGAAAGCGATGAATAGGGGAATGCTCAAACCGAAATCATATCATACACAGACGCGGCAAATGCACTTGACCTGGTGCTTCGCTACGTCAAACAACGCGCTTCATCAATTCCAAATGATGTTATGTTCTTGCGGCGATGGTGGAATATTGCATCCTCAAGTCGATTCAGTACTCTTTGACAGAAAAAAATCACTGACATTACTTCTTAAAAGTGTGTGTAAATTAGTAATGCTTTGCGTTTAGCAGTGATTAAAAATTACTCTACAAATTGTATAAATGGAGCCGACATGTACTGTAAGTAACCAGCTTTCATTCCTATTTCGTTTCAGGCATTTTCATCGTGATTAGGCTCTATGTATGTCTCTATTTAACTATTTTATATAGCCTAACAATAATTGCTCGTTTTTCACGAACGTCTTTTTAATTTCTCCTGTTTTTTAAGTTTAAAAAATCGGTATTTTTTCTGAACTTTGTTCGGAATAGGCGGATTTTCAGATTAGCGGGGTTCGGATTAGCGGCGACTCTATTGTATTCTGTTTTACCAAGATTAATAAAATCACTTTGAAATTTCATTTCACAGCTACTTGTTGCTTATTTTACCACGCTTTATTTTACTCTCTGCCTTCAATCTGTTCGGTACAAATTTTTCGATTAATTTTAAACTAACTTCTCATTGAGCTAGAGACTTGAAATGAATCTATAAACATAGCCCAGAACTGAAAACTAAAAAGAATAAAATAATTATTTGGCATGAATTTACTATAAGACCCTATGCTAACAAAAATCCAAGAACAGAAAAAAGCCTGAAATTCTAACTTATAGTCTTTAGTCGCCGGAAGTTTACCTGCATTCAACATTTAACAGTAAAATGTGAAAATATCAGCCGAGGGTCGTATAATAATTTTACGCAAATTATTTAAATTTAAAAAATGTAATACACCTTGTTTTTAAAACGGTCTAAAAAGTATCCTAGACACATATAGATTTATAACTTCATACAGATTTCTAACCGCATGCAATTGTCCTGAAAATATGTGAGTGAATTTTTAATAAGTATAAGAATGAAAATACTTAAAGGTTTAGATCGGGGGAAAAAAAGTGGGGTTAAAGACCATCTGAATTATATGCCTGCGTTACAGAGTCACCCTGTGTATAATTATAACAATATGTGAGATTTATAAATCTATGAAAATAAAATAAATCGACTCATTCAAATGTAATTTTTAATGTTTGCTTCAGAAAGGACAAGTTATCGACAGAATGTGGCTCATTAAGGACGAACATGAAGCTTACGTCAAGGAGTTCCCAGAGTCCGAATAGAAGTCTGTTATATTATATTATGCCGTGTGTGTGTATAATGAATTATACAAATTTGCATTTTAAACTATATTTTACTGTTTTTATATGTATAAAATACTTAATCAAAAATTAATGATATATGTTGAGGTTATTTTAAACTTATTATTTTGGTAGGAATTATTATTTCCATGTAGGAATAACGATATTGTATATTCTTCGTGCAACTGCTTCGCTTATGACAAGTTTCAAAACACATGTTTCCTCATTAGATTAAATTGAAACATTAAAGCTGTTCAAATTACAACATAAAGTCGATAGTCGGTCGACTGTTTGAAAACATTTTTTTGAAAATTCATTTTGCATTACATGAGTCAACGCACACACAATCATCACTAAGGTGGGTGTACGTAAAATGCAGTGTGGTAAGATACTATAGAAATAATAAGACATTGAAATAACTTATCTCATTTACAGTTGAACCAAATATCCCACAACACAATACAAACATCATAAATACTTTAAAAACTCCAGAAATAGTTACAACAATATTTGTTTTGTGGTGTTCTCGATTATTTGAAACTACAAATTAAAGGTTCCAGAAAGTAATATCTTTTGAAGGTTGTTTTTAAAGGACTTTCTATCCTGAACTTGTATTGTTTTACTGGGGTTTTTTTTTTATACGGATAACACCAGCTTGACTTGGTAGCTTTTTAAGCTTTAAAGTCATTTCTTTTGCTGGTGTTTATGGCCATCCACTTGTCTTTAGACGGGAATAATACTCGTTTCACATTGTGGCAGGTTGAGTTTCCCCATTCTATTATTTAAATTTGTAAATATTATATATATAATATAAATAATCCAAACAAACGATTCAACAATGTTAAATATGTTAACAGTTTTAAAGTTTTTTTTATGAAACATATGTTCTGCAATATGTCGTAAGCAGTACGAGAACCGAGCTAATAATATAGTTGAGATTATTGTTAGCTTATTCAAACTGAATTAAGAAACTTTCAAGGGTAACTTTAGGTTCGGTAATTTTGTAAATTAAGTAAAATAATGATCTCTTAGTTGTTTATAAATAGTGAGAGTAACACAGGTGACAGATATTTTAATTATAAAAAGTAAAATCAGTTTTCAACAATGTTTAAGTTAACAATAATCTTATCCCAGTAACTTGTATAAATCAATATTTCAAAAAATCTTTCTTCGTTTGTTCCTACATTGAGTAACTAAAAATGCTAATTAGTATGTTGTACTTTCAGTCCACCGTTTAAAGTAATGTTCAGATTTTTTAAAGTAATGTTTAGGGTAAAAATGTCTAATGAAAAGAATTATGTTGATCGTTGAATTTCAAGCAGAAGATTTAAGACAAAATATAATTTACTTTGTGTATAAAATGTAAATTTGAATTAATTTCTAACTTAATGTGCTATAACAAATATTTAGACCATAGTATGTAATTAAATATATAAAAACCAGTGTATATTATTCGAGGGTAGTGTATATAGTATTGTTTATGTAATAACTAAATCTAGTTTCTGCAGTTGGGAACACGCTTTGTGATTTCCAGCTAAAGTAAATAATTTTCTGAGACTGATTTTTAAATTCAAGAAATAGAATTGCTACAATGTACAGTGTAAACAATTTTTTTTATTGTGGAATTGCATTTAAACTAAGGTCTGTATTGCAGAATCACTAAATTTACATATCAAATAACTGTTGTACGTTGGTCGTACATGTTCAATAATATTAAAAATACTGGTTAGTATTACTAATTGTTTGCTGTGCTTGTCGAGTCTCATATTATATCTTACTGCAGTTTATGTATGTTAATGTATATTTTTATTAAACGTATTATTAAGTATTTTATTTTTCTTCAATCGCATCCTTTCCACAAGAGCTGATTATATTTACTCGAAGACACTGTTGAAAAAACTCACTTTACTTATTTGGGCACAAGAAGTGTCCAACCATTTGAACTTAGAGCAAACCAAGGTGACTAACTACCCAAGAATCACAAAGAGTCAGGAGTTGGATAAAATGTCAGAGAAATACCCAAAGGCATGATTCGTTGTCTGGAGTCGTAAATTGTAATTGTCGAACGAAATCTGATTATCCTGTGCCGAGCAGCTTCGAGTGGAGTGTTTCGTATCTGTTGACTCCGGTCTACTACAACTGAAATCGGTACCCAAGATCCTGCCTGACTGTCTACGTATGAAGGCCAAGAGGATCTTGGGATCCACACTGCAGAACTCGTCTGGGCTCAAAAACAAACTTTAGAATTTTGTACGTCTCCTGCGAGCAAGTGTTTCGAGCAAAAGGTGTTCTGCGCTTCGCTTCCACTAGAGCAGAACCGACAGGAGTTGAGCGCTTAACAGTACTAAGGTTGGGCATTATAATGGGCCGAAAAAAGCGATTTTTCCAATTTGGAATTCTATTGGCTAACAAAAGTTGCCTTTTGACATCCTGATTTTGGAAAAACGTTAAGTGTGATCTCTACGTCGCGCATTAGCTTCAAACTTTGAAAAAAAATAAAATCGGCCGATTTTAAACTTTTTCTATTAACGATTAAAACAACTTTGTTTTTCTCTTAATTACCCTGAAGTGCTTTTTTTTTTAACTCTTTTGTTACGTTTCTTTCAACAAACAAATATTTCAGTAGTGTTGTTAGGTCAAACATAAGGCCTAAATTTTTTTTAATAATAACCTTTTACTAAAATTGCTTAAACAAAATACAAATGCAAAAATAACGAAAATTCTTTTTCATACCTTCTCTTAGAAGGTCTTGTTTGCTCGTAATCAGAGATATCTGGTAATCAAGTCATAGTTTTCGCGTGATAGATAGTGAGTGTTACATCAGTGCGCCTGGGAACTCTATTGTCATCTAATTTCATTAGCAACGTGGATAGGAAATAAAAATTAAGGAAGGGCACCATAAAAACAACACTTTCATGGTCAAGGCCAAACTGAAGCTAGAGGAATGGGCGCGTTTTAAGTTTTGCCATAGAGAAAGATATTTTAGTTTTGCCAACCCCCATTGTAAGAATAGTTAGTGGTCTAGGGTTGAAAAAGTGCAATTTTCAAAAAAAAATTATTAGGATTCAAAAATTATTATCTTGATAATAAACAGTTTATTTAAAAAAACATTTATAAAATATTAATTTTAACAGAGAATAAAATCTTAGGTAATACAGTATAAACAGTTTTAAAAAATAATACAAAGCTTTTACTGATAAAAAATAAAACTTAATGTGATACAAAAACAATATATTTAAAATTCTGTCCTCAATACCGTAGTACACTTAAACCTACTTCTAATCAACATTGATAGTCCAATAAGACATCATGATTTCCTACCTTATTGATCTAAACCCAGGTTAATCCTAATAAACAGCCATTCTTTTGTACAGGACGGGACACACTTACCATGTTTTTTTACTTCCAGAATAAAATTTAGCTTAAATGACAAGCTTTAATTTAACTTTGACCATATGTGTAATTTTAAAAAGAGTTGATTTATATCATTATCTAAGAGATTATTAAAACATATTTCTAGGGTAAGAGCAGTTTGAGTTAGAAAATTTGTAACGGACGGGACACAAAATGGAACGGAGTGTGAGCTGTTGTCCTTTTTGTTGATATTTCAGTTCTATTAAAGAAGTCATCACAATACTAAATATTCTGAATAATTATGAGATTGCATAGCTTATTACAGTAAATTAGTTTCTGCCATCAACATTATCAAATTTAAGAAATTATTATTTTTCATTTGTAACGGATGGGACAAAAAGGCATAATCAGGTAATGAAGGTATTTAGCTGTGCTGCATTAATAAAGATAAACAGCCTTGTTATACTTAATACAGTAAAACCTTTTTGTCGTATAACAGGTAAATAAAACAGGTGTTTATAAAAAAAAAACTAGTTTAATGTCACTTAACCTTTTTAGTGGCACGCCCGTATATATAGGCTACGTTTGTGCTATTATAAAAGTCTCACGAATACAAACCATACAGACTCACTTAATAAGAACCGAGCAAACTTGTAACCGCTCCTAGATGGTGCTGATAAACTATCTTTTCCTTTACACGTAATATTTAAACTGAAGTATTGTTAATTTGTCAGTTTTCTTTAATCAAGCCGTAGCCTAGTGGATAACATTGCGTCTTTCTGATCAGAAGATGCCGAGTTCGAATCTAGGCTAGGGAGACCAGATATCTAATCATAGCTGTGGTTTGAGGGTAGGAGGGCGGAAGTAAAGCAAACGGTGGTTGGCGCGCTTCCAAGCTGATGGGATATGACTAGATATCTGGTGTCCGGCTGGGGCTGTTTTGCATAATTTTACTAAAGTATGTATTTACTAAAAAAAAACAGGAAAAAATACTAAACATTTGATTTCTTGATTTTTAGGACAAGTAAATAATAATTTCCCACGTCTTTTTGTCAGAAAACATTATTTTTTTCAAATTTTGTTTATGATATCTTAGTACTGGACTCTTTGAGTACACAATAATCAGGTTAGAAAGTAAAAATTATTATGTTTATTTTTTTCCATCAATTCCCTGTTCCAAAAGAATGGCTGAAAACAACAAACAATTCCGGTTAATTTAAAAAAGTGATTAACACAGAATTAGTTGTGTTACATAACAGTTTGTAGTTTTTGTTAAACTTAGTTTGTCACACACTATTTGCTATATTATTACAATTCAGTATACAAATATTAATTTAAAACTAGTAACAATAAAATAGTTTAGCAACATATAGTCACGACAGTGCTACGTCAATGTAAGTCGCATATTTTGACATAATGAAAACTGAAAGTCAATTGTCAGGACAAGTTTTTTATTGCAAATAAAACTATTCCATTGTTTAGTAAATTGTCAAGTAAATGGTACGTTCTCGAAGGTTGTAATAAACGATTGTCGCAACATTTTCAATTTGATGTTGCTTTACGACAGTTGTTTATGGATACTGATGATGTCAAAATATCGTGATCATTATTCCATATGAAAATGAACCTTCAGGTGATGTCTTGAGGTAACCATAAAATTGAATATGGAATAAAAAGTAGGCCTATCGATGTGGGTTTTGCTTCTTAATAACAATAATTCAGTAAAATGTGTATATTATAGGTCTAGCCTACTTAAATAAATAAACTCTACTGATCAATTTCAACACTTTAATTCTTCTAAGCCCAGTCATGAAAATATTAATCATCAGATTAGTTGGCCCACTCTAATGGAATATATGTACAAAAAAAATTAATTACATTTATCTAAATTATCAAAGAATTATTTATTACTTTAATATCACAGTTATGTTACTGAATTAGTGGCAGTGACACCTATTGTACAATTAACATATTTAGTTATTACAGATACATGGTGCGGCAATAAAGTTCCTTTTATGAAATACGCGCCATTTAGGCTGTAGGGGTCGTAGCGGGGCGGGAATGGTCTTATTTGAGGAGCGTGGGGCCCTGTTCCGGACCAGAAATCAATTGTCACATGGGACAAGCCGAAGAACTGGAGTCCCTCGGCCTATGAGAACACTGAGGCAGTGAGAGATCCAATCCCCATGGCATTCTGCACTTGAACCTTCCGATCGTTCAGTAAGCGAATCCTTCACGATGACCTTCCTTACCATCTATACAAGTTGGCAATTACGCAGGATCTCTCCGAATGCGACTTTAATTCTTGGAGAAAAGCATGTGAAGCGCTTCTCGGAAAAGTTCCCGAGGACGAAATGGTTTTTTTTAGTGATGAAGCCCATTTTCAACCGTCCAAGTACCCTACGAGACCTGAAGGCCAACATCCGAGCAAAAATTGAAAGCATACCGTTTGCTATGCTGGTAAGGATCACGGCAAACGCCAAAAATCGGCTTATTCAATGTAGGGATGGGGGGCGTCACCTACCTGATATGATTTTCAAAACTGGGTAAAACAAAAGTTTTGATATTTATCTTCATTATAAAAAAAGTAAAAATGTCCGATTCATAAAGTGGGTTTTATTGTGTTTTAAAAAAAAGGAAGTTATGTTGCCGCACCCTATATATATTCATGGTTTCTAATACAAATTAATAACTACCTAATAATATAAACCTAAACATGCAGTTTATAGACCGGTTTCCAGTTCAAAATAAATTTGTTACAAACGAATAAACTTTGTTTTTCAATTTTCCTCTTTCCTTCAACTTCTTCACTAAAGAAACCGGAATAGGCTACCATTTTATTTATACAAAACTTTTAAAAAATAAAGCTATTTCAAATACTACTGTGTAAAAGTCAACAATTTTTAGCTGCTCACTTATTTAAACCTGCATTGAAACAATAATTCTTGTAAGACTTAAAACTAAATAATATCACTCTTCCTCCCCTAGAAGTTTTAGTACCTACAGAAGTGGCATTTTCTAGAAGTTCTCAATTTAGAGAATAAGATAAACCCTTTTTTTTAAAGCTTAATAATATTTAACTGTGGTAAACCTTTACCCAAAGCTGGTAATTTCCGCTGAGTGACGCACGAATTACTCAATGACTTTCCATTAGTATAGTTTTTGCAAAAACTGTATTGACATTTATATGCAAGTTTTTGAAACGAAATCTGCAAATGATAGTCTCCACCACTTGGTCCAGCAATTATATTACATTGAACGTCGTCTCGGATGCAACATTCAAAATATTCTGGATTCGTTGTAAAGTATTCGCTTATATTTTCAAATTTAACTTTTGCTAGAGACGCTAATATTCCAGTGACATAGACATCATCGATCCAAAAATATTTAGTTTGAGCAGATAATTTAACTAAAGTCTGAGCAGTTTTAAAACTTACGACATATAACCATCCTGACAAAAATATTGGATATGTATTACGATCGTACTCTTCTTTTGTAACATACCATTTGTTGGCTTTTAATCTGATCGGTCTCATGTTATTAAAAATGTAACCTAACATATCAAAATTTTTATATTTTGATTTCATTACATTCAACAAGTAATAAATATCTACGATAATGTCATCGTCCATTTTCATTATATAATTAACATTTGCGCAATAGTTTACTGCCCAATTTAAACCCATTATATGTTTATAGGTTAAATTTTTATAGGCCTCAATAAAATCTCCTTGTATTAAGTCATTAAATCTTTCGTTTTCATTAATTATGGCATTTTGTGAAACATCACTTGTACCAGGTTTTAGTGCTGCTAATAGAAATATACGATATATTCCTAACTTAGAAAGGTGTTCTTTGGGATATGCTAACCGCAAGGCACTTCTAGCCTCAACATTTCCAGCATATGATGTTATTATTTGAATTAATTTTATTTTAGAGTTGTTAAAAGTACAATTATTTTGAATAAGATAAGTGAACGGTAAGTTGATTAAAACTGTATCATTTATCGTGTTATACTCTATTAATTTAAATGATACTGCATTTGACTTATTAAATACATTTATAACCGAGGAAAATAAATAAATATAAGTTATTAATAATGTGAGTACTATTAACAAATATTTTATCCAAGTTCTCATTGTCAAATAAATTTAGAAATTTTAAAAATAAAATGTGATATATAGGCTAAACTCAAAATTTAAAAAAATAAGAATACAGTTTTAATACATACAATCAAGTAACATTAAAACTATATAAACATTTAGTATGTCTTTTATATGTTTTGTTTTAACAAAACAGTTGTCACAAAACTGAAAGGTTAGGTTGAGTAAAACTGTTCCCGAGCACAGATTGTAAATCTAACAAAAACAGATCATTAAAAAAATATAACTTGAATATATTTGGTAATGGTGTCCCTTAATCTTAATTTGATTTAAATAACATTGTCTATTCTATAACCTTTTAATGAGAACATTGCCTATAACCTGTACATGATACACTAATTATTGTTATAATATACTGTCAACATGACAGATTTAAAATACATAATTAAAAAGTATAATAATATACAAATTAACATATACGTCACAATTTTGTTAAAACATAAAATCCAAACTTAATATAAAGTTGAATCAAGAACGCTTCGCTTGCTATTTGCACTAACATATAACCTCTTTTCAGAACACCTACATTGTTTTTTTATTTGGAATTCAATGGAATTACTTCAACCTTCAGATAATATTTTGTCGTCTAAAATAATTGTTGAAAACTTCGTTCATATTTTGGACAAGAAGAAATTTTGAAATTTAATACATTTTATGAATTTTAAAAATAACAAATATTGAAATAATAATGTTAAACATCTGTTAATGTTTACCTTACCAACACCAACTAAATTACTAAAAACGCATAGCAACAGAATCTTGGATCTTACCTCTACCTTGATATCTTAATCGTTTTAGTCATTTATGATATTATACTATATATATTTATTTTAATGTTATACAAACTGTAATTTCGAATCTTAAATTTTAAATCTTTATTCCAAAAACGGTTGTCTTAAATTGATCTTATAAGACTCATTTTACTTTCTCACTATACTATAACCATATTATAGAGAAAGTATTTTTATAGTGATCACAAAAAAAAATCGATGTTGAGAAAAAAACCTAGGTGGTTATCATCGCCTGGATAACGAAGAGTATTCGCATAATGCTCATACGATCACACACAGCTGTAATATTAAACTTTTAATTTACACACACTACAGACACTACACGAGATAAAATAACAACGATAACAATAATTACACAATAACAACTTGTCACAGGTCTGTAAAGGGCCCTGTTACATAACAATGAATAAAACTCTAATTAAAATAACAAGTAATAAATCTAAACATGGTATTTAAGTTAGTACGTAAATGTATGTTGTTTCAAATGTTCAAAATTACATTCAACCGATGGAGGAATGCTAACACCATATTAATGGTTTGGGAGTCATCACCCAGCATCCTTTGAATGCAATTTGGTAGGCAAAACCTCTTCCGAACATATTTCAGCTTTTCACAATGTAAAAATAGATGTTTAATAATTAAAACGGGAATTTAAGCAGTAAGGACAAAGCGGCGGATCCCCCCGACACATCAGAAACCCGTGAGTTAACCCAGAGTGGCCAATGCGTAGGCCAGAAACCACCACTTCCTCGCTCTTTATTTCCTCCAAACTAATGGGGATCAAGTCTCTACAGGTAATGACACCTTTTGAATAATTCA
Source organism: Philaenus spumarius (assembly GCA_018207615.1). NCBI lineage: Eukaryota > Metazoa > Arthropoda > Insecta > Hemiptera > Aphrophoridae > Philaenus > Philaenus spumarius. The sequence goes on from JAGFPH010010848.1 coordinate 29,387, forward strand.
AGGATCTGTGAGGTTCTACAGATACCTTGACTTTGTCATAGAAAGAAGTCATCTTCAACAGCAACAAACTTTGTTTCCCGCTGTTAGTTTCCACTAAAATTGTGCCATTCTGTAATTTCCTAATGGAAAGTACAGGGCCCGCTGTTCCAGTAATTGCCTTGTTGATTACAAAGGGTAAATCAAAATCAAACAAAAATTTGTTGATTATCAAGGGCCTTTGACAAATCTGAATTTTTTCGGCATATTGGGAAAAACTAAAAATTTGTGAGCTGGCAAATCAGATGGTTGTTGAGTAGCCATCTCCTTTGTCTTCTTCAGCAATTCTTTATTTATAGACTCATCAGACGAATCTGAATGAGATCTCTTTGTTCCTAAATCTTTTTTGACAGTTTGTTTAACCATGGGTGTGTTTGTCCAGCGGATCGTGTTAGGCGGAATCGGGCGAGCTCGGTAAGGGCGTGCCCATCAGATCACATTGCGATCACTTCCGAACCCTAAGTTCCGTGAGGATCCCGAGCACTCTTTTGCCAGTCTGGATGGACATCAGTCTGGAACCCGAAACTACTGTGAGGAAGAATCCGACTTTCTTCAACACCGCGAACACTTCCTGACCAAGAACCGAAGTGGCTGGCCCCAGAACAGAAACCACGCATACGTCTCGGCAGAGCAAGCTCACATCAGCTTTACCAAACCAGAGGTTGTCAAGACTCTGGCAGGTTCAGCACTCCCAATGCGCAATGGCTCTGCACAGTCAAAATTCCTAAAAGAAGGTGGAATTGGAATGTTGTATAGTTTATTGTGTGTGTTTATGTGATTGGATGGATGTTTTGTAAGTGTTGAATGTGTTGGGCATTGTTAGACTCGGGTACCGTAAGGGACGCCAAACCCCTCTTAGTAGGTGCAGCTAGTCTGCACCCCCCGTGCGGGGTGTTGAGATTTTTGTGGAAATATCCGTTTACCCCCTGAGTCCAAAAAAGTGGTTTTTACAAAATGTCTGTCTATGTTTACAAAGCTAGAGCTAAAACTACTCGATGGATTTCGAACAAAATTGCACCAAATATGTCAATTAGGCCTATATAAACGCACAAAAAAGGGTTTAGAAAAATATTGAAAAACAACCCCCTTTTTGGCCAAAAAACACCCCAAAAATCAGTTATTATTTTTTTATAAAAAAACGGCTCTAACGATTTTGATCAAATATTTCTTATTTGTAGCCCTTAATGTACCCTACCATATACAGAAAACCGTATCTTTCTAAAAATTCTTGTTTAGCTAATAATAATAACTGATTTTTGGGGTTTTTTGGCCATAAAGGGGATTGTTTTTCAAAACCTTTTTTCGTGCATGTATACAGGCCTAATTGACGTGTTTAGTGCAAAATTGTTCGTAATCAATCCAATAGTTTTCCCTCTAGATAATAATAATAATAATAATATTTATTAGTTAATCTCCTTCTTTAATAAATCGCCTCTCCTACCTCACCTACAATTATGAAGTCACAGTGAATCTGTTTAGTAATTTAAACATTTTGTGAGAAAGTATGTGCCAATTCCTGGTACCGTTTATTAAATAAGTAGGCCTACAATATATTATGAAAGGTATTGTATACGAAGTAGAACTTTTACTTTTTATACTTTCTCACTATACTATAGTATAGAGAAAGTATAGTGATCGCAAAAAATTCGATGTTGAGATTTTTGTGGATATATCCGTTTTGGGACCCCCTGAGTTCGAAAAAGTGTTTTTTACAAAATGTCTGTCTGTACGTACGTCTGTATACAAAGATAGAGCGAAAACTATTCGATCGATTTCAAACAAATTTGCACAGGACATGTCAAGTAGGCCTGTATAGATGCACGAAAAACAGTTTTGAAATTAAAAAAAAAACCTCTTTTTCGCAAAAAAACCCCAAAAAACAGTTATTATTTTTTTATAAAAAACCGCTCTAACGATTTTGATAAAATTTGGCTTATTTGTAGCCTTTAATGTACCCTACGATATGCAAAAAACAGCATCATTCTAAAAATTCTCGTTTAAAGAGGCTATAGGAAAAATATAATAAACGGTACCAGATAACTACCACATACTTTCTCCCAGTTGAAACTTTATACCTTCCCAAGAGTAGCATAGGAGGTGGTTATTTAGAATTGCAAAAGTAGGAAAATGTTATCATGGAAAATATTAGATGCATGTAACACACATCCATATTATATTATTATACTACCTAGCCCGATCTGGCTTTGCACGGATAGACAAATCAAAGTTAAATGTATATTAACAAAAAGTATATTATATCAATGAATATAAATTACACTATGCATTTCCTATAGGGAGTTTTACTAACTTTCACCCCCCCC